>JAAMPD010000192.1:0-74691 GCA_025266255.1 Trissolcus basalis
ATGGAACCAACAACGGCACTGGAAGTAGTGAAAATGTCCCACCTGTTAAGGATAGTGAGTAGATGATATTTATGAATATTAAAATGATCTTTATGTTTTGTATTTTTTATATTTGCTGTTTAAGTTTAGTTTTTAAAATAAACGCTACGTAATTAAAACTAGTGTATTTTATAGCGGCGCGACTCTCGATTAAGGACCGACTCGGCACGCCAGCACAAACTAAAGCAGATGATACAGAATACGTCCCTACAAGACGCCATCCAGAAGAAGTTACGGTACAACAGCAGCAGCAACAGCAGCAGCCTATTGTGACGCAGCCATTGCTGCCAATTTCTCCGGCAAAATTAGTCGGAGCACCCACAGGTCCGCGCGAAGAAAAGGTGTCAATTGCTAAAAAGACGCAGGAAATGCTGGCTCTCAAGAAACGTCAGGAAGAAAAACGAAAGAAGCGATCAAATTGACGGCCAATCTTCGCAAGCTAAAGCAGGAGTTGTTGGACAAACAACTCATGGAGATGAAGTCTCTGATCGAGCGAGCAGAAAAATACCCTGAACAGAAAGACACTATTATGTTGACGATTAAAACTATTCAACAGTCAATTGATAATTTAAAAAAGGATATTGCGAACAATGGACAAACTGTTGCTCCAAAAACTAAGGTTAGTTTAAAAATTTTACTTACTTAAACACCTGTTCCCACAAAATGTTATTGTAAAGCACAAAACAAATACACATATTCATTCAAAGTACATAATCATCTTTTCCGATAATTTCAATTAAGAACAGTAAAATTTGTGATACAATGAATCTAAAGAAAACAAAGTTTAATGTTCTGAAAATGATCAATTTATCAAGTGTGATACAATTGTAGCTTAAGGAATATATTGCATTTAAATACAAATGATTATGTTTGATTTAAAAATTTCCCACTCAACCAAATTAATAATTATATACTTAACTTCATATTTTAAATTGGTTGTTATACAAATAAGTTACTGTTAGTTTTTTATTTCTATTACATTTTATATTATTTCTTCAATTTGATGTTAATGCTCATTTCCTTGTTTTTAGGTGAAGTCACGAGAACAAGCACAAAAAGAAATATTAGACGCTGAATTAGATTTGATGACCGCTCAACAAGAGGTATGTTTTAATTAAAATAACGACTCCAATATTTTTTAATAACAGACACTAAATGTCATATTTGATAGAAAGCAACATGCATTTTTACTTCTTCACGGAGTAAAGCATTTTTTTGTGAGTAATTTATATTTATATCGAGGGAGCAAAAATTTATTATTTAAATTTAAATTTAAAAGGTACAAAGAGTTTAATTCTTTAACTTTCCAATACAAGTTATTAATCAATCATAAACGCCATGTACGTCGTTAAGACGTTTTTTACGTTATGGAAATAATTAACTACTCATTATTTCTACTATTAGGGTCAAGATATTGGTGAACTTTCGAAGCGACTGAATGAATTACGAACTCAGGCTGCAGCCCTGGGTTTGAATACAACTTCGGTTCCTGTTCGACCACGCGTAACACGTACGGTTAAACGAGTGGTAAACTATAGAACTCGTGGAGGTCGGGCCAGTTTTGCACATGTTACAGTGGATCACAGACCCACTAGTCTTTTAGTCTCTGGATATGAAACAGAAGAAAAAGCTGAAGTTTTGGCACATTTTCAGGTATGTTTTATGTCTTAAATAAGATATAATTAATAAGTATAACTTGTAGTTATAATTTAGTTTTTGATATTTACTTATGGTATTTATAAATATCTTTGAGGGGCTCGTTCAATAAAATGGTTAACATCTGTTCGACGTTAGTAACTTAAAATTTTTTTTTTTTTTTTTTGCTTATGTTGATTAATAGTGAAACGCAGTCTATTTTTGAAAACTCTCAATATTCAACTTCCCCAGTTTAAACAATTTTGAGACCGGATATGTTCTCAGTTTTATCAACTGCGCATGCGTCTTGGTAATTTTGAATGTGTTTGGCTACTGGTATTCATTTCCAGTCAAAACTGAAAATTAAATCTGTTACAAACTGAGAATGTTAAAACTGGAAAAGTTGAATGTACTCAAAGTTTTATAGGATTCAAATATCGTGAAAATGTTTGAAAATATTACATAAAAACATTCAGTTGTAAAACAAACTGAGTCTGAATGAGTCATAAATTTAGTTAAGGGTTCATGAAAATAAAGTTCTCTTATCATTATTATTATTATTATTATTATTATTATTATTAATATTATTAATATTATTAATATTTATTAAATTTATTAAATCATGATATAATAAATGCTGAATAAAACTAATTAAATATTTATAAATGTTTCAGCAATTTGGTGAAATAGTAAATCAGATAGTTGACGATGCAACGCCATCAATTGTAATAAATTTTAAATCTCGTAAAGAAGCAGAGGTGGCACTTATGAAAGGTCGCACTTTCCAGGATCGTTTGCTATCTGTAACATGGGTTTCAAGTCATCATTTGCACCGTGGAGGTGCAGCTAATAATCCGAACACTGTTTCGTCATTAACTAGAAATGATCAAGTACAGTCATCTACAGAAGAAGAAATTGATTTAGAGGTATGCAATCCGAATTTATCTTTCATTTCATGAAATTGTCTATTTATCTCAAATTTATCTTTTCATGCTTATTGAATTACTATTTATATTGAAAAACGAATCATTGGTTGCTTCCAAGCTTTGAAGAAAAATTCGCATTCTGCTCTGTTGTAAAGTGTGATAATAGTGGCTTTGACTTAAAACAAGTTTTGCAATGGTTGAGAATAGAAACTGATTTATTTATTCTGTTAGCATAGTTCAATTCTTGTACATGCGTTCTTAATGAACATCAGTTCTTTGATAACAGTTGAAAATAAATGATAGAGTACCTATACTGATCAAATCAAGATCCAACTAGTAAAACTTCAGCGTTTTTTTCGCTGCTTTTACTTTCTTAAATAAAAGTAAACTGACAAAATGTTTTCGATTTCAGGGAGCCGCTGAAGAATTGTTGTTAGATGAAAACGAAGAAGAAGAGGACGAAGATGGCGAGTCAAGAAGTTGGCGACGATAGCAGGCTAAGTCAAGTGTTCAGAATCACCAGATCGGTGATGTCAAAATTAAGGCGATGAGTGTTTTACACCGTTTGTTCTTGTATTATTAAGATTTAAAAAAAATTATACATTTAAATGAAACCACGTTTGAAAATAATTGTGGTTACAAACGCTGCGAGTTTTTAAAACAATCAAATTGAAAAATATTAGTAAGACAACAAAAGAAGTCGAAGAGGTTTAACGATTTAAAATAATAAAATGCAAGAACGGGATGGAAAACTGGTGGTGAGATACGTGTTGGCGATGAAGTTGATTTATCCCATTATTTTGTAGAATAAAAGAAATATGTTATGTTTTCTATGGGAATCAGATGAAATTACTATTTCCAGAGAAATGTTATGAATTCATTATTACATGATAATGAATGACTATTATCACGCACAGGCAGTTGAATTAACGCTTACTTTGGTTGATCGTATTATGTATTTGGAGATTTATTATTAATTTTTTTTTTACATTATTTTTAATGAAAACGTTACGTTGTTACGTATGATGTTTTGGCGCAAGATGGCTGGCCAGTAGGCTACCTAAAATGAGCTGACTCACTGGAAACACCACTAATGGTAGGTTGAACATCGGACTGTTAATAGGTCCTCGGTATACTCCTCGAAGCAGCCAGCCTCCAAAATTAACAGACTTGTGGGTGCTCGTAAAAAGCGCTGATAATAACACTTCGCGGGTAAACCAACGCGAACCCAACACCCAACATAACCATGTAACTAACAACTGATTCAGGCACGCTGAAAGAAAGATAAAGGTTTATGTTATATTTGTAGACACAGAAAAACTCACTTTTTTCCAACATTTATACTTTATATTTTACTAGTTTCTTCATATTCGTCAAATATTGTATGCAAATTTTGAACCCTCTCTGCTCCAATCATGTGTTGGGCAGATGGATATTCATTCAAAGTGATACTTTTATCACATTTATTTAAATGAAGAAAACTCAGTTGTTTGAGTATTTTACTAGTAAAATCATCGCATTCGAATTTTCTAAATAAAATTGGCGTATGGTTTTTTTTAATTTGAAAACATAATGTGTTTGTGAAACTGAACTCTGAGTGTGATTACAAACACGTTTAAAAAATGAAAGTAGCATTTCTTGTGTCTTTGACGGAGGTGAATTTCATGTGATTTTCAAAAAGGAAATTTTTTTTTTTGGAAAGTTTTCAAATAGAAAATTTTTCTTTCTTGGCAAAAGTTTGCTGCAATACTCGAGTGCATATGTAAAAAAAGCATTGCGAAATTCGATGTATAGATAATTGTAAATGTACATTTCGGATGTAATATTTATGTAAAATTTCATACATGTATTTTTCAAGGTAACAATATTTGTGTGATTAGCATGAGCGCATCAAGAATTTTGTTCGATGCGATAAAATTAATACAAATGATTCATGTAATGAAAATCAGGCTGTTTTTTCTTATTCAACTTTCATACTTGTATTATTCATAATTTATTGACAGGATAAAGAATCATTAGTATTGAAAAGCAGTTTCTTTTTTTATATTTTCTTAATTTTAGTTTCGATGCAGCAAACGATAGCATACGAAAGTTTTGAAATGCGTTTTATGATTTTGTAAGAGATATGTTGTCAAATAAATTTTTTTAAATTCCATCTTTAATATGTTTTTTTTTAATTTTGTTTTTGAACTTTACAAAATTCTGTCTAAATTTAATAATAAAAAAGCATTGTTTTATATTGTTGTACCTATTAAGACACAAACGAGTACGTCTAATGCTTCAACAAAGGTGATGTCAGCAGAGATTGCGTCACAAAACCAATGGTACAATGTCAACACCAGCAGACTCTGTGAAATCCATCTAGTTTCAAGGCCAAATTTATAATTGTCTAGTAAAAATGATGCCCGCAAACCAAGTCCGACTCCAAGAGGTAAAATTGTACTGTAAAGAATCTCTTTCAAATTGATCTCAATGAGAGGAGATGTGGAAGCTCCTATCTGTATGTTCATTTTCATGTAATTAAACAAATATTGAATTTTGTAAATATTTAAAAAATATTATAATTTTTACCATTATATGTAGTAATACTGGAGATACCAAAAGTCCACTAAAATGGCAGACTAAAGTTGTTACAACACTCGATGGAAAATCAGCTTGGACCAATCGACTTAGAACTAAACTAGTGTTTATAGGTGGAGGCATACAATATAATACCTAAAAATGTTTCATCAGTATTAAATAAAAAATTATATAATAAAAAATAACTAAGAAATATTTTTATAATGCAAAAACTACATGAAACATTAAAAGTTTCTAGTTTCATTATTAAAAATTATTTTTAATTGTTTTTTGCTGAAAAGGTTGTTTTGTTATTAAATCAAAATTTTCAAATAGGTGTTCATAATTATAAATCTGTGGCTGTGACGAATAACCAGTTGAGTGGTATAAAATTTACATATACACTTAACTCGTTTTTTTTCAGAGCCACAGAAAATATAACCATTTAAAAAATTAAACAACTTTTACTATTTTTTCTGATGCTCAAAATTTTGATGCACATACGTGTGTTGTCGCAAAAATTTTAAATAACTATAATAGCTTTGACAAAGTTAATTTTGGTATTCATTTATATTGTACCTCCATTCCTTTGAGAAGCCAGATATTAACATTCAAATAGTTGATGAGTACAAAACTGACGAGTCTTGCAGAAATAGGTGTGAAGATGTACATAAAAAATATAGTGAAACAAATTAAGTAACAATTGGTGAATGAATTCATGAACTGAGTTGCACTGCAACATAGTCCAGCTTCTAAATAAGTTAATGGGATTGCAAAATACCACATCACCAAATTTCCATTTATGAATCCTAGAATAAAAATAAAGATTTTCATATATTCAATAATAAACAACCAATAAAATCGTGAGGAATATATTTATTTACTCGAAACTACTTATTTTATTGAAAGCGATTTTTAGTTAAAGAAATTATGCATTACCTTTGGTTCCACCAAATTTTGGAAAGAGAGAAGCTAGCAACATGCTTCCCAAAAGGGATAGAAAAAAACCATATCGAGTCAAGGAAGCCTTCAAATTTTTTCTTTGGTTTTTTATTCTGGTGGAAGAAACATGTTCAATTAAAACCATTAATTTCTTAGAAACAAATTTTGTTAAAAGATTGAAATGCATGATAAAATTGATATAAAATGTGTAAAGAGAAATATATTCGTACCCAGAGAAGAAATTGTTCTAAGAAATCTCCATATTTTCTGGCATAAATTAGATTTCATTCATACTCTAAGATCATGTAATCATCACTTTTTTACTACATTTGAAAATATTAATACTATAGTGGACTATAAGTTTTTCTAATATTTTTATAATGATCTTTAAAAGTATGCAGCTTCAGTTGATTTTTTTTCTTAATCCTCTTATTAGAGATTTTATGGAAGCAATTTGATAAATTATGAATAATATTAATCTACAAATTCTACAAGAAGAATTCTATGAGAAAATGCATGCACCAAAAATCTGTTCTATCTCTAGATTGTCTATAAACTAATAAAATTGGTGCAAATTTGAAATATAGTTTTTTTTCCTTTTTGAATTCATTATATAAAATAGCATTCTAAGGTCAATTGTAGAGAAACAAAAGTCAGGTCTTTGCGATAATCAAAATGCGTGGTTTCAACACTTGCGCAAATTTTGGGAACCCTTTCGTCAAAGACAAAATCTGAATGTCAGTCGACATTTTTAATTCATATTATTCCACAATCCACACCCCTGTTATTAATTTGTTCACATTCACAGTGAATTTTGAGGTTACGTGTTCCTATGCCTCATCTTAAGGTCAATAATTTTCATAGTCATGCGCAAAAACTGTTGGTATTTTTACATTCAGTTTTCTACACAATCCCTTATTTAGCTTTTTCAATAAATTGTATTTAGAAAATATGAAATAAACATTATTTTTCGTGATTTAATGTATAGGAATTTATTTATTAGTATTTTCATAAATTTTTAGGTTATTTCTTAATCCTTACTCTTATTTTTATTTACACTACGTCTGTCACTAAGTTCATTCTACAATAATTGATGTGTTTATACCGGCTTCTTTATAGCTATCTTTTCAAGTTATTTTAGATTTGTCAAACATTTATTAATTTTTTTTAACGGTAATTGGTCCATAATGACTTCTTTAACTACAGAAATACTGCCAATCACCATTGAATTTAGGTAAATTGATAGTGACAACTGATGTAACCTCAAAATCCATACACAAAATATTATGTTCGCAACAGTTTACAGCAATAATAAAATATTGCGCAAATATACAATATTTCGATTTCTTTTAAATTTACATTTTTCTTTAGAGCCATTAAGTTAATCAACCAAAATAAATTATTAAAACTGATTTTTCTTGTATAATAATTTGTGCCCTTCTTTATTTTTAGTGGAGGGGCTGAACTATTGTTTGATAAAAAAAAGAAACACGAGATAAAATTGCCGGATTCGTCTGAGGCGAATTGTAAGAATTTTTGTTTAATAAAACAGTTTTAAATTGAGATATGTATAACAAAAATTTTTTGTTCTTTAATTTGATTATTTACTGGAAGTATTTTTTAAAGGGAATTTAAAAAAATTGATCTTCTGGATTCGTGATAACTTGTTAAAAGAGAGACAAGAACTATTTATCCAAGGAGATACTGTGTAAGTAAACCTTTATTGGCATGTTCGACAAAGAACATTATATTTATAATAATATAATATAAAGAACAGACAAAAAGTGCGTCTTTTATTATTTCATAATAATGTTCTTTTTTTTGAATACGCCATATGTTAACAAAGTTTTATTTCATTATATATATATGGGGTGTCCTTTTTATATATTTAATATATAATACATTTTTTTTCTTCAAAATTCGGGCTACGATTTCTTTAAAAACCTCTTGAGGTATGACAAGACAATCATTTACTTGTCATTCATTAGACAATTCTGTTAATAGTAAGAGAGAGTTGGTTAGAATCTTTATAAAAAAAAGTATACATTGTTTCCATTTTCATATATTTTTGATTTTTCAGTCGACCAGGAATTTGGTACTTGTCAACGATTCTGATTGGGAATTACTGGTAAGTACTTTGTTTATTATTTAAAAAAAATGGTGTCTTTACTCAATTTGTTTTAGGGCCAAGAAGAATATAAACTACAACCAAATGATAATATTTTATTTATCTCAACTTTACACGGAGGATAATGTGAATACAAATGATAATAACAGTTCATGGAAGGTATTAAATTTCCTCTCTGATAATATTATAAGTGGACAATAAGTATACGGACAATATGAGTCACAGTAACACTTATTTATTTCAGAATAAAATGAATAACACATTGCCCAAAAATGTTCAAAATGTTATTTTTAATTTTTACGACAGTCATTTGAACGAAAGTTAAGATTAAAACAGTTGTTTTCATACGAAACATGCAAACATATTTTAAACATGGAAGGTTCCTAATTTTTAAATACAAAACCAGTAGCAATCGATTAAATATTTTTGTACCGAAATGACGATTGTTATATATGTAAAAAATAAATTGCTTTTTGTAATCTTCAAACCACGAGTTATCGATAAAATATCCCTTACGAATTTTAATTTTTGATAGATAATTTCCAAAGTTTTTTGAAAATAATATTTTATTATGCTGAGGTTTAAAGTGATTTACATCCTCTTAAGAGGATGTGTAAAGTCTGTTACCACGGAGATAGGGATTTTGTTAATAAAAATTGCAATTGTCATTGCAGTCTAAAAAGAAGAGAAGACCGCTATTCCAAAATCGTGGGAGAATATTTAGCACAACATTGTAAAATTTATTGTTACGCAATGTGAACAAAAAATGAAAAAACAATTAACATTCACCTAAAAAATTCGTTCCTAATAATCTTGAACAATATATAATAAAACATTATTTTTTTTATTAGGAATCTTTAGAAAAATTGAATAAATTGCGCTGTTCTCTTTAAATTAATTTGCAATCCGATTGTCGACTAATATTAAACAAATCTGTAATGTTGGTAACTTCCGGTTTTACATCCTCTTAAGGTGATGCCGAAGTCAATCTCGTGTTGTCTTTCTCGCACTCGTTGATGCATCGTTAGCGCTATCTTTGTTGCACCTATACGACTTCGGCATCACCTTAAACTCTAATACACATGCGCCATGTTGTGTGACAATGACAACAATCCAACTAAGATTTTTTGTCTCAGACTTGTTTTCCGCATATGTTGAAGATCGGCCTCGCGCTCGCGCCTCTTTCATTTTTTTCAGCTAACTTCACGCTAGTTAATACTCCTTGTGGCAAACTCGTGCTCGTGAGTCAAATTTTTGATCACGCAAACAGTTAACGTAAATATTTGTCAATTTTATTGGACATATTTTTCTTGAATCTTCAATTTTTAATAAAAAGAAATTTTGACTGCCTTAAAGTTATAAACAGCAATTGAATATTGACACCGACCCGATAATAATAAACATGTCGACTTCTGTTGTAAGATTTAGTCGTTACTCGTTTGATATTTTTACACAATTGTCATCACGAAGAACGCTCAGGTGAATTGTTTTTCAATCTAATTATTTATTTCTGCTTATTAATTCTGATTTTTTCGGTAGTCTTTTTTTTTCTAATGTTATCGGAATATTTCTAACCTAAATGTTTCAAGTATCAAGTATACTATTTTGCCGTAGTTTTCTTATGAAATATCTAATCTCTTGCATCACAAATTTTATAGAACAACACGACCTACAACTTTACATCAAAAGAATTATGGCACGGCAACAGAAGAACACAAATCAACTAGCGAGACATCAAACTCTGAAACGAATTTAACTGATAATGAAAAACAGCTCAAATCTGAGATTGAGCTATTGAATAAAGAAATCAGTGCAATGAAAGAAAACAACATTAATTTAACTGACAAATATAAAAGAGCCCTGGCTGAGAGTGAAAACATTCGTTTCCGATTGACAAAACAAATTGAAGATGCAAAACTTTTTGGAATTCAAGGATTTTGCAAGGATTTGATAGAGGTTGCAGATATTCTTGGCAAAGCTACTGAAAGTGTTCCTAAAGATCAAATTTCTGAAAGTAATCCTCATTTGAAAAGTCTTTTCGAAGGTTTGACCATGACTGAAGCACAACTTCATAAAGTGAGTTTCTTTTTATTACCTCCATAATGATAAAGATGTTATCTATAACATCTAAGCTAAGATTTCTAAAAGATGTGATAAATTTTTAATTATTATATTACAGGTTTTCAAAAAGCATGGTTTAGTAGCATTGAATCCATTGAACGAAAAATTTGATCCAAATCAACATGAAGCTTTATTTCAACAGGTAATATTATTTACGACATTTATTTATATCTGTAAAGAATTAGAGTTTATATTTACTTGAGGATCTTGATCTCGTTTGTTTAGGAAGTCCAAGGAAAGGAACCTGGCACTGTTGTAGTTGTTTCAAAAGTTGGATACAAACTGCACGAACGAATAGTCCGGCCAGCTTTAGTCGGAGTAGCAAAAGGATAACTTGACATAATTTTTAATAAAATACAAAGAATAAATGTAGTTTTATGTTAAAAGCCTGATAATATGCAACTATTCATCTGTTGAGCTGTTTTTATTGTAAAAGGAATAAATGTATATAACATGTATTTTTCAATTATATTTGTTTTAAAATTTAAATATTTTACATGAGAAATTATTAATGATTTTATAATTAAAATGTACAAAAATAGTTTGATTTGGCCAAGCCGATTTTAAGATTCTTGATATTTACATTCTCGATACAACTAAAAACGTTTTTACCATAAATTATACTAACATCGTTCAAATACTTTGTACAAATCAGGTAGAGATGCAATTTGCAAAATTGTTGAATCGTGAACAAATTTTTTTGGTGGTAACAAACTTTCTTTGAAAGCAGTGTATAAAATATGTTCGATTTTATGCATCCATGTACCAACTTCCGCTTCTTTATCAATGCGGCTATAAAATCTTGCTGTTTCACGGCATATGGTTTTGAAACAAGGTTTTTCATGGTTCCAATCAACTTCGGTAGCAAGTCTCAGTACATATAACGGCAATTCTGACATCGATGGAAAATAGTTATCTAATATTATAAAATTGATTAGTAAAGAAAACATCCGTGAAAAGTAAGAAGTGTGAGCAAGATACAATTTAGCTCACCTATCAAAATTGGCAAAGATCTTAGATTTCCGTTTTTGTCAATGATTATTGAGAAATATTCCCTCAACATATCTGCTTTTTCCAACAGCAATTCCTTCACATTTTGCGATAATTCTTCTTTTTTTCCATAGCTTTCATCCCAAGCGGCTTCTTCGGTATCAAGACCCATCATTGCCAACTCATAAATTGGTAATGATTCCTACATTATAAAAATATAAATTAGTGGTCAAAACTATAAAATTAAATAATCAAATACTCACAGAAAATTTTATGAGTCCATGATTCGCAAAATTGTACAGCATTATTCCATAAAACAGTTCCTCTCTAAAAAAATAAATTTAACTGTTTTGAAGAACATTGTTACCAAGTTATAATACAGTTTAACACCAAACTTGTGATTAACTTACGCCAATGATTGCGTATTGCATATATATAAATTAACATCACTCTGAATGAGAGCGTATTTTGCATCTACACATCCAACAAATGTCAAGTTGGCCAATATTACTCTCAGTCCTTCGTTATAATTGTCTTCGATGCTTTTTCTCAATTCAAGAACACTTAATAGCTTGACGTCTCTTCTAAATTTATTTACACAATAATCGTTTAATTCACGAATGAGTTTCACTTTTTGTGACTGAGATTTATCTTGAATGCACTCCCTATCCTTTTCATTATTTTTTGTCTGTTTAGTATCTTCTTTTTCATCTTTACAGGATTCATCTTCAGAAATATTCAGAGTTATTTCATCGCCAAATTCCATCTCTTCTGTTTTGTCTTGTTCAACATCTTTACTCGTACTTTGATTCGCCAACGGGTTTTTATCTGGCGAACATTCATTAGTTTTGTTAGATTCATCCGCCTTTTTTTGTTCCAACTTTTCCTCTATATCGTTATCTTCTTCTAAACAGTCATCAGCGTCATTCTTTTTTGACACGATTTCCACAGTGAAATTAAATTTGTCCAGCTTTTGATCAGATGCATCTGTTCGTACCATTTGTTGTTGATACAACTTTTTTGTTTTTTGTGCCACGTCCTTATCGTGCTCAGGCAAAACTTGCTTCAATGTTTGAGAAGTAACATTTACAGTTGGCAACTTGTTTTTAATATAAAATGTCCTCGAAGCATCATTGACAGACAATTTCTCATCCAAAGCAAGTTTCACTTTTTCTATGATGGATTCTTCGTGAAGAAATCGTACTTCATGTTTAGTTGGATGTACATTAACGTCAATGTTTGCAGGAGCTATTTCCAAAGATATGTAACAAAATGGGTGCGTTTTTTTCGGCAGATAAATTGAATACAAATCTTCCAACATTTTTCGTATGGCTGAAAAAAAATTAAAATTAGATTACATATATATTTTATTAATATTAATCTCTATGATATATAAATTTGATTAAAACTGCAAACCTGTAGAATCTACTAGTCGATGATTGATGAACAGCAAAAGTGTTAATTTTTTGTTTGAATAATTAGGATTTGTTACTAAGGCATGTAATTTAAATTTGTATTGCTGGTCATCTAACGTGATTTCTAATAGCTCTCTAAATATAGGATTTCCATAGAGAATTCTAATATTACTCATCTTTGTTGAATTGTGAGGAGTGCGAACCTGTTAGTATCATAGCATCATATAAACACTAATATAAAAATGATATTGATAATAATAATAACAATCATACGTATGTACATATTGAATTTAGACCTTTGAAAATGCATTTACCTGACTTTTAACATCTCCATGTTTCTTCAAAGAAAATCCCACAGCAGGATTATGAACAGCGTATTTATGCACAACCTCTGAAATCTTCAGAAATTCGTCGAAAGCATTAGACAAAGCTTTTCTTCTGGTTGGAACATTATAAAAGAGATTTTCAACAGTAATTATAGTTCCCTGATTTCCAGCACATGGAATTGGTGGTCCTTTCAACTTTCCATCATTGTAAGAAGCCCTAAAACATTTGTTTTAGCCCTAAAGTAGTAATAATACATTGATATCTGATTAACTATTAACACCTCTAAGAATTTGCTTTCAAATCTAAGTAAAAAACACATTGATTTCAAATAGAACATATTAGAATATATAGAATGATTTGTGGTCAAACATTATTTTTTCTTATACCACGTTACTTATTTCTACACTATAGTTGGCTCGACAAATTTATTATAACTCATCAACACTTATTTAACGAAAATACGCAGAATGAAAAATAATCCACCTGTTAAAACATTTGCAAAATCAACGATCAGCTATGAATTGTCTGCACATCCAACTTTATAACTTTCATAAGTGGATATTTTCAATTTTATGCATTTATTTTTGAATATAATATTATTGGTATAATGTAAAAGATTAAAATAACATACTTGTAAGCACACTTTTCATCTGCAGTTTTAGTTGTCACTGTGAGCTGGGCAACATGACTGATGCTAGCAAGTGCTTCTCCACGAAAGCCAAATGTTGCTATTGATTTAAGATCATCAAAATCCTGCAGTTTGCTAGTTGTAAATCGCTCACAAACTATTTCCAAGTCGTCTTTCCTGATCCCTGTTCCATTGTCTTGGATCTACGAATAATACAATCAATGAAACAACAAATAAACAAAAAACATTACAAAAATTCAACAACAAACAAATTACCTGTAACAATTTTAATCCGCCTTCTTTAACAGTGATTTGTATATTCGTTGACTTAGCATCCAAACTAAAAAATGTATTGTTTACAAATTCATCAATAGATCTAACCTTCAATTTAAAATAGATGAATAAATAGTCCTACCAATTTTCAATGAGTTCCTTCAAAGCATTTGCTGGTCTTTGGATAACTTCCCCAGCAGCTATTCGATTAATAACTACTGGATCAAGTTTTTTAATCTTCGGTGCAGACATTCTGCCAAACTGTTCAGAAATTTTCAAATCAATTTAAAGAGAAAACTTAGCGCACTTTTTTGTATACACATTATAGGGCTTAAGTTGTGTGAGTCCCTAGTCTGCGTCAGTGAAAAGTAACCTCTCAAGTAACTATATTATAGTAATCAGCAGCAAGAGCTGACATTGCTGTGAATCATATACACGCGGGACGACCATATAGTCTCTTGTTTTACTGATTTTCATGTGTAACAGCACGTGTAGTTTTATTTAACGAATAATCGTCATTTTAACCATTCTAGTTTATACAATTTTTTTTCAACTCCAGTTTTTATTAAATTAAATCATATATTTATTATAAAGGTAATTATTGCTTAATTTTTACAATCCTTATTTGACCATTTAATACACACGCAAACACACACACAAACGCACACAGGTATATAGGAAATGATGCATTCATTTTGTTTACATATCAATTCCATAATTGTTGTCCTATAGTTTTTGTACTCATTATCTTTTCTATAAATACATAATAAAATAATATAATTTGATCTTTTCTTTTTCCATAAAAAAAAACAAACAAACAGAAACTTTATTCTTTCAGTAATTAAAGTTTGTTCTCTAATAAATATATAACAAACTTAATCAAAGAAAAACTACAGTTGATTTCAATAAAATTGATGTCATCAGTGAAATAGTAATTCTATACCTATATGGTTCAAATATTTTTATTTGAAATTATTCATATACAAGTAATATATAAATATATCAGAAGCAAGGTTTTTCCGCTCCCCTTTACGGATCCGTTCCTCTCTCATTCTGCTCTTATCCCTTCTGTTGCACGCATGTGATTATAAGCGCATTTATAATTTTTGTTCAAATATTTTTATCAAAATCAATTTTATTAAATCAGTTTTCCAATAAATTATATTCACAAATATCGAATATAAAAATAATAGGCATAGACTATTTGGTATGATTTGATTTAAAGAACATTTAAAGAAAATATTTGGACTATAACTTCAACCAGGTTCGAGTTTAAATGAGGAGTATAGTTGCATGAATGGAACTATTCTACTATTATAACTAGTATACTATATAACTATTATATATAGTTGAATGGAAATTGCATACTGGATATGATTATATCAAGATTACCCTGTTAAGAAAGTCAATCAAAGACAAATAGGTTGATTTTCACTATTTATAAATATGCATACTGTTTTTGTCTCAAATTGAGATAAACTTTTAATATTATTTGGCAACATTTATCCGTAAATGGAACTATTTTTTATAATGATTCCATGTTTAATTCCAATTTATTGGTTTCCATTTTCGTCTCAATTTACAAAACTCAATTTTCGTACAAATTTGATAGCTTCTAAATAGTATATTGTTGTACAGGTGCGAAAAATTCCCTTTTGCACGAGTAGAACATGCATACTATTTTTTTTCAATAGGGTAACAATTAAGTTTGATAATCGCTCCAAATATTCGTACCTAAAATTATCCATTAAATTGCTCTAATTTATCAATAACATAAAGATTTTGTTTTGTATATATATAAAATGACAAAATGTTTTCAGTCCGTCAATTCAAATTCATCAACATTAAAGTGCTCACTTTAGTTGTTATTAATTCATATTTTTTCATCATGCTTTTATTTGAGATTTATGATGATTTGTCAAGCAAAAAAAATTAAAGAAGGAAATTTTTGTTGTTAGTTATGAACAAAGACAAAAGTAAAAAAAAAACATTTAATGCACATGAAAATATGAAAAAAAATTGTTGCCTTAATTTTTACGAGTGAAAAAAAGGATGAATTTGATATAAGGTTAGAATAAATGACGTAGAGGTTTAGAATTATTATAAAAGTCGAGAGTTCAAATCAAGTCCGTTGTCGATGAAGGCGCCAAAGTGTGCGCGGGCTGTAGGATCGTTTACCCCGCGAAAACGTCAAGATACGTGGCAATAGTTGCATCGGCTTGGCGGGCTGGGGTCAATTTACGCGCGCTCGTTTTTACTGTACAAGTTGCGCACGCATTGTATACATGAATGTGTCCGATCAGCTGAGCGCCAGCTGTGTCGGCGCGCTCTCTGGTCGAATGGCGTTGCCGGCGTTTGGCGGCGGTCATTCTTCAGTTGCATTCTTTAAACGCTGTTGTCCACTCCTCTGCTCAAGATAATAGTGCGTCCTTTTTAAAAACGACTGTAACAATGAAAAAAGTGTTTGAATCGTGACGGAAAATTGTGCGCACGCTTGATTTTGGACGTATAGAACATGAAACGCGGTGCAGTGAAATTGATCATTTGTTGAAACAATAAAGCCCACGGAGAAACCGTTATCACAACTAAACACCACGATTTATTTACCATGAAAATTATTTATTCAAGCGGATAAATAATTATTGCTCATAAATGAAAAGAACGATCGAATGAAATTACAAAAGGACGATTTTCGAGCATAACCTTTATTCTGTGTAAACGGAAATGTTTGTTTGAGAATAGAGGTTAGAAAGGCATAAAAGTGTGTCGATTTCCCGGTGAAAATAGTGGAAAAATAGTGGTTGATGTTGATGCGAGTTGTGTTGGCATCAAAAAAAGTGCGCGCAAATTTGCGCGGTCCCGGAAAATTTGCTGGAGGTTATGTTTTGATCATAGAGGGCGTACGTCGACCAAGAATTTAGGGGTTGTCGGTGTTTCGCGCGTTACAATCCCGCGCTCGCTCGATCGCACGGACGCACAATCGCCGAGAAAAGTCGCGCCAATACGCTTTTCCAAGATCGGCAGTATCCAACATCGCAAGCTGCTCGACAAACCAGTGTACGCGCGCGTTTCACAGCGGAACGCAAAAAGAAAGAGACGTTTCAACAGTGTCGAGGTAGTCAAGGGCCCGCGCTTTTCCGCTGGAAAGTCGTAGCGCGAAAAAGCCACCACTGTGTTAGCGAGTCGTGTTATTTGCATTGCCGTTTGCGATATACTTCAAGGTTGGTTAAGTTCTAGCTCACGTCATCAAACGCACGTCGACATGCCGAAGCAGAGGTGAGTCTAAAACCCGGGGGTTTTGCCGGGTTCGGTTCCCCGGCTCTTTCAATGCAATCTGACCTCGAATCAAACCACAACCATAACCCGCACGAGCCCAATTAAATCGCGATTATTCCTCTAAATATCATGCCACCGCGTGCTCTTTTATAACCTTGCACATCTGGATCGACAACTTTGTTCAGGAAAATGTCCAACAAAAATGTCTATGATTCTTTAGTTATTACCATGACGTAACCACGCGGCTTTTCTACAATCGGACAAATAGCAAACAAACAGAATCTTTCCAAGGGACTCGAATTGCCACGGTCAAAGTAAACAAATTAAAGGCTGTTTTTCAATCTCAGCCTGCGATCAACAATTGAAGAGAAATGTTAATATGTTCAAACAAGGCAATCGAAAAATATTGGTGAAAAGCGTAATCCAATTATGCGGTTTCTAAAAATAGAACCTCCCAATTTAATTCTGATAATTCTATACAACCGCATGTGCTCAACACTCCCCCCTCTCTCTTTCTCTCTACCTCTCTCCGTATTTCTCTGCTGGCTATTTTATTTACAGTATGCCCATTATTCTATTGTTCACAGCCTGCAGGAAAAGAACCTACAGAGTCAAGCGACAAAGATCATGTCGCAGGCTTTGAAAAGAAAGCGACGTAGCACAGACAAGTCTGAGGACGCCGAGAACATTCACCCTCCGAGCAAGATGCCTACATTGTCAAAGCACGTGCAGAACATAGTCGATGAGTCGTGCTGCACATCTGACGAAACAATCGGTTCGGATTATCCGTCGCCTCTCAAGGACCAGATTGAACCCGAGACTTGGTCAGAGTTCAGAAACCTCACGTGCTTCATGACACCGTCAACCTCTGGACAAACCAAGAGAGAGCCGCTGCCCGCGTTCTCCTGGGCAAACAGTTCCAAAGTGTGGTCCATCATGTGCATCAAGGATCAAAAGACGTTAAAAGACAGGGACCCCGAGTTATTTTCCAGACACCGCACTCTGCAGCCCAGGATGAGAGCAATTTTGCTCGATTGGCTCATCGAGGTCTGCGAGGTATACAAGCTACACCGGGAGACCTATTACTTGGCTATGGACTTTATAGATCGTTATTTGTCCACACATGATAACGTGCCCAAAAACCAACTGCAGCTCATGGGCATCACATGTCTTTTCATCGCCGCCAAGGCAAGTTTCTCATTTTAATACAAAACTCTAACAAATTAGACATACAATAGTGTTTTAGCTCAATCATTCAACATCTCGATTTGATGATTGTTGTAAATCAAAAGTTGGCCTAACCAATCTGCCAGATGTCGATCTTGGTTTGGTTTATTTTAAGAACATTTCAAGTCATTAAAAGTACTTATGTAATCTGATGACTATTGTTGTTAGGTTTTCTGTTTTAAATCAGTACAGAAACTTTGTAAACCTCCTTAATGAAGATAGTGGGTTTTTCTTGGGAAAGGTTCTATTATGCCTCTATATATACCTATATTTTTATTGCACAGAGAAAATGGTCTAGAAAGTAATAATGCTCTCGTCTCCTTCATTGTTACCGTTAATGATGAATTGTATTCTATGAGAGGACATTATACCGAGATTAGTCATTTTGAAACAAAATAGAGTCGACCATGGTTTTGAACACAATTAATTTATTATTTGACACACGTTTTCAATGACTTTTGAATTGAATGTGAACTTCATTCATTTTTAAATATCACATGTTATCACAATTGTTTTCCGTTCATTATCACGTTGGTATGCAAAGGTTGATAGGCTCGGAATACAGGCTCAAAAGATGTGAAAGATAATAATGAAAATGACACAAGCCTTATTTTGAATAATGTTTCAAAAATGATAAGCTGAATAATGATAATAATAATAATGGTACGTTTCGGAAGAATGTAAAAAATAATGAAAGAAATTTGTGTGTTGATTTTAGTGCGAGGAAATTTACCCGCCAAAGATCGCAGAGTTTGCATACGTCACAGATGGAGCGTGCACAGAAGAAGAGATTTTAGGTAAAGAGATCATAATTCTTAAAGGGTTGAAATGGAATCTCTCGCCGATAACTGCACCAGCGTGGCTCAACATTTACATGCAAGTGGAGAACGGCGACTGGACAAAGCCGGACACATTTATCTATCCACAGTACGGTGGTCTGCAGTACGTGCAAGCAGCACAAATTCTGGATCTTGCGACGATGGACTCTGGCAGTCTTCGATTTCCATACAGTCATCTGGCAGCTGCAGCCGTTTATCATACCAAAGGACGGGAATGTGCACTGCAAGTTTCATCACTAAGTTGGGAGAAGCTCGCGCCCTGCGTGAAATATCTGAGCGCTTTTGCAAGCACAATAATAGAAGAGGGCGGTCAACTGCTGTTGCGTAACACGAACCCCTCGGTGGAGACACACACAGGGTCTGGTTTGAGAGCGACTGTACCAAATATCGTGTTGGACGAGAGTCATCGTATTCAAACACACGTAGTAAGTCTACCGATGTTGGAGAAAGCACAGCAGAGGCTAACCGAGAGTAGCGACAACGGCACTTTTCTTGATTCCATCGGGAGTCCCAACCAGAGCGTGATTTTAACACCACCGTCAAGTGATCAGAAAAATTCACCCTACTATAGAGTTCATTCGTAACCTATTTTAACCCACCAGCTAAAACTATCTGTTTATATAAATGTATAAATATAATTGTATATATTTATATGTTTATGTATCACACAAACAAATGAGTAGATGATAGAATGAATAAGAAGCCGATGCAATTCGTCTAGAGACGCCAAGACTAGACCAGGCCATATTGTTGTTGTAAATTCATATTTGCTGCATTTGCGATGATGTTGACCCAATTTGATTCTAGTTACAGAACGTAAAAGTAGAGATCTATTTTTATATCAACTTGACATTTAATGTTCACAATTACACGGGTCATTCTGACTGAATTTGTTCAACAACTCAATGTAAATCGCTAACGTTTAATTTAATGCATGCATGCATTGCGTTCTTGCTATCAAACATTGTTTTAACGAGCAACTTGATTGGCTATAGTAACATGAACTTTGGTCAGCGGTTGAGCCCGCTTTGATTATATTATTATATTATTTCTAGTCTGATCAATAGCCGTGGAATGGTGGATATCAATGTTTGGGCGAACGTTAAGAAAATAATCTTGTTCATTAAGTGAGTTAACATCGAATCGTATTATATTATTCATTGTACATATGTTAGTATATGCGAGTGGTGCAAAAAATTTTTATTAATCATTTAATTAATTAATTTAAACATTATTTATCGGTAGCGAATCATCAATCGATTCATTCAGCAAACGTGTATAAATACAAGAATAACAGATAAATGAATAAATTATCAGTGCCTTTAAACGAAAAGAATCAAGTACAACAAGAGTATAAAAAAGAACAAAGCACCTTTTTTTTAACTGAACAAATGCTAAAGCAATGTTTTTGTACCTTTTCTGTGATGATGACGACAATCACCCACAATACGCGCGCGCTTCTATGAAGCTCTATGATGTCATTTTTAGGCACAGTCCTCTGTGATTATAAGTCATATCGTTTTTGACACTTTTTGGTAGCATTATTTTGTAATGACAAGACTTGTCAACACTGCCTCCAAGTTTTTAATTAACGTGCCTATGAAAAGTGCCTTTTATATTGCATTTCGTAGAATTAAAGGAAATAACGAAGAGATAAATTTTTGATTTAAGGGCAAGATTTTTGATTGCACAACTCGCGAGGTACAGCGTTGTCAGTACGAATCTACTGAACGTCTTTCCTGTAAACCGTGAGTCTGCATTTTGTATATAGCTAGCTACACATTTGTCTGTTGCATTCGTGAGGCGTTTATTATGTATGTGAAAGTGTATGTGCAAACTGGTAAAATGTACAAGAAAACTTGTAAACTTTAATGTTGGAAGAGCTTTTGTAAGCTTGGTTGAATGCAGTATGTCGTTTGTATATTATTGTATGAATTACAATTGAAATAAAAATTCATTAAACACAGAGAAACTTTTATATTTTTAATAACAAAAGACACTTCTATGTCTCCCCAAATTCAAAACAAAATAAAATGTGGTATCTCTCTAACATATGACACTATAAATGTCATCAGCAAAATACCTTTGCCAACAATCTTTATATACCATTATTATTATTGTTGTTATTATTATTATTATCACAGCATTGAAACGA
The DNA here is from genome assembly GCA_025266255.1 of Trissolcus basalis. NCBI lineage: Eukaryota > Metazoa > Arthropoda > Insecta > Hymenoptera > Scelionidae > Trissolcus > Trissolcus basalis. Next base: position 21,481 of record JAAMPD010000192.1, read on the forward strand.
CTTATACTGAATAAATTACTCACGTGCAGAAAATGATTTTATTAAAAAAAGTCACTTGATCATAACAGGTGATCGTAAAACGTATAATCATCTGACGTATTCAAGCGAGAAGCAGAAATTGGGAACTTTAATTCATAAATTACTTGTACACTTGAAAGCAAAGAACAAGTGTCTTAGGCAGCAATCTGTAACGTAAGCAACTTTAATGTACAAGTTTAATCACACAAGAAATTGTTTAATATTTTGACTTTTACAAATTCAATTCAAAATGAATTAAAATTCTGAAATATGGATTCCAGAAAAAAATTCGAGTCTGACGAAACCAACAAATGAGTTGTCATTATATGATTAAATCAATATTTGTTGTCTTAACAGGGTAAATCTATTGTCAAGCCAAATCAAATTTAATCGGATGGAGCAAACCTGTTAAATGGAAGTCTCATTGAATTCATAACATTTTCTGAATCTGAATTTTAAAATAATTTTGAATTGATTAAGTTTTTGTACTTAATCACCTTGATATTTTGTCAATGAGTTTATTTTAGAAAATTATAGTTTTTCTAGTTTTGAACCTGAAAAAATGTTTGATGGCAATGTATTTAAAGGGGTGCATGTTTTTTTATTATTATACTTTTTTATTTTTTTTACTACGTTTTAGCAGACTACTATAGTGCTTCGCATAGATATTCTCTACGTTGTAGTATTAGAGCAAAGTAAAAAAACCAAAGAACTGGGTTAGGAAAACAAGCATATAAAAATCCGAATCACAGGTGGTATAAACATTTAATTTCATTTTCATAGTACATTGTATGTGAAGTAATAACAGTATCTTTGAAAGCAATGACTATTCGTACCCAATCTGTACACCGTGCAACTAAAGTTATACTTAGTTTTGTTACTTTTTTCGCACAGGTGCCTGATGAACTGGACGCGATAGCCATAACCTAATATAAAACTAATACTGCAGAGATGCTGGTATCAATGAGAAGTACAAATGGTTAAGATTAAATAAATTATACTATTCATTGTAATGGCATTGCTTTATTTTAGTAAGATATATGCTTGGACTCAGAAATAAGCAAACAAACAAATATTAAAAATGATTGAAGAAAAACTGTGCCAAATTTTGAGTAAATCAATAAAAACCACAGCTCAAATATAAATTATTTATTTATTGGCTTGTACGTTGTATGGTTTTATTTGTTTTTTGAAAAAATGATGTGTTTTTTGGCAGGATATTAAAAATAATCTTATTATTTAGATTAAGATAAACAATATACACAAAAAACTGATTTTAGGTTGTATCTCTCTCTTAAAATATATCAAGATTAATGATTTCGGGAAAAAAGAATAAATTCTTGTGTAAAATAAAAGTAACACATTTTGTTTCAAATATTGTATTTTTGTACCTACTTACCACTAAAGCAAGTTTTACATAGGCTCTCTTTCAACTGAAGAGTCCGATACATATGTACAAACATTTGGCAAAGGAAAAGATTTTCTATCTATAATCCGATATTATTATATTTTGATTTTGATATTGTACTTTCTTTCCATTTGAAGTTACGAATTTGTCATAACTTTCTGATAATGGTTATGTTTATTTTATGCGGTTTACCAACGGTTTCAATGTTAGCATCCTATGGACCAGTTCAAGTTTCCAGTCCAGTCTGTTGTTGATAATCAGTAGTTGAAGAACTTATTCGTGTAATAACAGATAAAAAAGGATCTTGGAATTAAATAAGACAGTCAGATTTTGTTTCAAATATTATATTTTCATTTATGAACTGATTAAACAATTGCTCTTAATTGTTTCTTAAAAATCTTTTTCAAATGATATACATATATATATATAATTCTCTCTCTACGTTACATATAACCACATACATGTAATTTTTAATCCGTAAATGAAGTACCATAACTCGATCAGTAATCAGATCTTGATAGAGATTTACAAAAACGATTCATTTAACACACAGTCACGGATAGTTTTGACAATTCAGTGTATGCCCTTGAATGTTCAAGCTAATTTTATGATCTATATATTAATGTGTCATCGTATATATGTAAACTTTGACACATATCCCTTTAATGTATAAATCTAAAAATAACTAGATAGACACAGGATTGTTTAAACGACATATAACTTGAATATTAAAATTTTTGATATAAATATTTGTGTACATCCTTATTATAGGAATGTCAAGAGGTAATTGACATTTTGTTCTATTCGTGGCTGGTGTTTGTTGCTTCTGTGGCATTGGGTTAAAGAGATATAGCAACAATATATCCTGCACGATCAGACAATTCGCTAACATTCGAATAAAATACACATGAAACTAACAAAATCAAGATATAATTATGGCTTAGCTATATGATTATAACCATTTTGCAACTCATCCACATTTAGTATTTCATATTATATGAGACCATATACTTTATTTTGTATTTTACATGTGATTTTGTATGAATCATTTTTAATGCAATTGATATTTAAATAAACAATATATTATAAACAATTTACAACGCATAAGATGTAATAATATGAACAAAATTGAAATTAAACTCGGTTTGAAAGATGAAAATAGATGAAGAATGAGAAAATATATACAATTCAATGTGTAGCATTTTGATCGAGGAAAGCTGAAAAATGTGTGTTGTAAAAGTTTTACTCATTTCTTCTCCAAAACTTTATTTTGTACTTTTATGTTGCTTTACGATATGATACTCTGGTAATTTATTGCTTGTACAATGTTAATAATTTACAGAAGAGATCACTCAACGGTTTTATTGCAATAAATTTGACACTTTGAATATCTTACATAAGTTGAGATTCAAAAAGATAACTAAAAATAACTATAGCATATTTTTCAGAAAATATTTTTAAAAATCATGTTTCGACAGTCACAGATTCTAAAGAAGATGCTTGAGTTTTCAAAATTCAACTTGAACATTTAATTCGGATAAGTAGCGAAAACATCATAGATGAAAACTGTTTGGCTATGAATGACAAAATATAATTTCATTTGGTATTCATGTTCTGTTAAAAGTAGAGTCTACCGGGGTAACAATGACACTTTGAGATAATTTTATTGTATTGGCTTTCAAAATCCACGTGTTTCTTTATTCAATTGTGTTTCATCATTCTTTTTATTTAAGTAACTCAACATTCGGGATGTCACATTTCACGTCATGAGTTGTCATCATTTTTACTCCAATTGACTCTAATTCAATTTCAAATATGCAACACTACTGAATACTGGAATCGTAAAATTGTATGGCGAACCTAATATAGATGTAATGTCAATTTAGTGTCACATTTTGTTTTACAAAATCTTATTTGTTTGAACACACAGAAGGCTTGTCATTTCATTTCCTAATTATCTTAATGTGATATATCATACGATTCAACAAAACTTGTTTTCATTTTGTGTGCATTTGTGAAACAAAATTATACACTCAAATTAACATTTCTAAACAACCATTATTTGCAGACTCCGAACAAGTACCAGTTATTAATCTCTCAAAATCTTATAATTCGTACAAGAATATATTCATAGAGATATGAAAGAAAAAACTTGTTGTCATACAATATACATCTATTATTTCTAACATATCAACTATATATATTTATTTATTTATTTATCAATATATATTCATATTTCATATAAGTAATTGTAATCTGATAATTATATATAAATTTGCAGTTAACTTGTCACAACAACGAATCAATCTACTAGGTTCAAGACTTGATCGCCAAATAAAATTGCATTGCGTATTGGTTACAACGTGAAACGTAATGAGTGCTGATGAAAATAATAATACCAATACGCAGAAAAAAATTTAATAACGAAACAATAAAATTGTATTTCTATTTTTTTTTTTTTTTGGTTATTACAACAGTCACGAACATTGGTTTAAAGCATAATCGAAAATAAAAGATGGATACATTTTGTACATGATTATCAAAACTCGTTTTCAGTTTATTATTATTATTTTTTTTTATTCAAGTTCGTGTACTGATTGAATCTTATTTGCACCTTGAATTGAACTGAATGACATCTTACACTATAAACGCACAATGTATATATAATTCTCGGGGAAATAATGCTCTCAATCGCTGAAAAAAATGAACAAAATGATATGCCAATCAGGTGAAGAATCTGATCGGAAACTTGAACTAACTCATGATTCTTTAGTAAATGTCACAGATCAAAAATCTACAATTAAAGACAATGATTTGAATAGTTTCTATTAATCTTACTAGTTAAAAAAAACTTGTAATAAAATTAACATAATTATTACAGAATCGTAGTTATTACAACAAGTTTTCTTTTCAGTATTTAAGAATTTAAATAAGAGAAAGAGAGAAAAGGAGAAATGAAATCGCAAACGTGTTTACACATTTAAAACGTTGACTCGCGTTAACAAAATAAATTTCTTTGTTCCGTTTAGCAAAGCTTCTAAGCATAAACAAAAGTAATCTGATATTCACGCACTAAGGTTCGATCTTCAACAGGGTTATAAAAATAGATTGTTTTCGTATCTCGGTAAGATATCGCAAACTATTTTTTCACGAGCTTAAATAATTCTTGTCTGTGGGTTACAATGTAAAGGGTGTCTTGAAAACGAAAATATATAATCTGCAATTGCTCATTAAGTTAACATTAATTAAAATTAACGTTTCAAACACTTTATCTCTATAAAAAAAAGGGTCATTTATCTGTTCCAACAATTGAATTCGTAACACCCGATACAGTATATCATTAACCTACATATCTACTAGCTGTAATTGCACTTAATAATCAAAATTTGCAATGATTCTCGATCGTTTCCGAGTTTCAAAACAGGATGAGAGTTGGGCGATAGTTTGATAGCTGTCCAGGAACGTCGAAGAAGAAAGTGTCCTCTTCGCACCGGGTTCTTACCTCTCAATTTCCCCTCGATCAAATTAATCTTTACGTTACGTTCAGTCTTCGAACGCTCCATGAGCGTTGAATATAATTTGTCTTTTTTTTTTGTTTTTTTTTTGTTATTTTTTGTTTGTTTGTTTTTTTCGGATGGATCTATTCGTTATAAGTACTGCGGAATATCCGAAAAAAGTAACAGAAACAAAGACAGACAATAACACTCTCAATCACGTTTCTGGTCTAATCTCGATTAGACTAGTTTCGTTGCTCTACCTGGAATATCACACTGCTTGGACAGTTGAAATTAACACCGATTTGTAACAGTCACCATTGACACACCATTGTGGAACAAAACATTTGTCATTAAAATCCACTGGATAAAAAAAATGTTGAACAATTTTGAATTGTGCGTTAAAACAATGTCAATGGTGGATCAATGTGCGAAAGATTAATTTGTGCAACAAGCTTTTTTTCACTTGTTATATAACATGAATTAAATGATGATAATAATAACAATGAAAAAGAAAAAAACAAAGTTTGAGATGTAATAATAAACGTAATAAAAAGAGAAAAACCAAAGTAGCCGAGAGAAATAATAAGATAATAATAAATAATCGAACGCTGCGCGGTAAGTCGGTTGTGCGTTCTTTGAAGGATGAGTGTGAGGATGGTTGTAAACTTGAGACCTACGATTGGTACAGAGCTGGCGACGCGGACGGCGAAGGTCTGTGACGAAGGCCTCATCGGAGTTTGGCGAACCGACCGTGCACGCGCGGATGCTGTCCAGCAAGTGTCCAGGTGTTAGCGCACGAGTGGGGCGAGTAGATTCCATTGTTAGCACTCCAAGCCTACAGGCCATGGGCAACCAGGGTTAACAAGAAAGAAAAGAAAAACAGTTTGTTAGTAATTTGATGATGACTGTTGTATCGTTTGAATTATTTACCATTACGTATTAAAAGACACAGACACGCAGAAAAAAAAACAGGTGAAGATTTGTAATAAAATAACAAATGAGCAAAATATTGATATATCGATTGGCATTTTGTTCTGCGTGCAAGATGTCTTGAATATTATTATTATTATTATTTTCATTGAAATCAGCTGAATAGAAAAAACAAGAGACAAATGCCTGCTGATTGTTAAATAAATGAGAAAAGCAATGCCGTTCGTCTATATTGGATCTTAATTTACCAAGGCACGGTTCGAATTAGAATTTAGTTGGTTCTGTTAAGTCCGATTAGCATCAATGCAAAAAAAGTCATCGAGAAGCAAAAAACATTGTTAAACGTTGTTATTTTGTTATTGACTATTGATTGTCGAACGTGCAAACGTGTTTTCTGATATCATCGTTACTAGAGAAGCGATTTATCCAATGGAACGTGAATTCTTTGATTCGAACCTCGTATATGAGCATATAGTTAAACAGCATTGCTTTATTTATTTATTGTTTTTTTTATTCAAATGTAAAATACTTGAAATAATCAAAACGAAACGAGAAAAATGACCATGATTATTAATTCTGAAGCTGCTGACTTTTTCTGTGAATAACGCGCGTGTGAGTCGTCGTGAACACAAACATAAACGAACATTCAAGTCAGAAAGTCTGATTTAGAGATGTGTTATTCCTCTACTTGTCACACTGATCAAAGTTTCATGTGGCTCATGTACCCTCCCCGCACATAGGACAAAGTTATGTAGAGATTTTGAGAGAGGAACTTTCGTTAGGATAAGCGATGCATAATAAAAACCTTCGTTCATTCGTTAACGATTCGATAAATTATCACTCAAAGAGGAACAACGATATCAAATCCAAATTAATCGAATTGAATATTTTTATTCAATGATAAAACATTCGTTTCTGTTATTTGGTGTTAATGTTAAATTCAGAGAGATGAAACATTCAGACTCGTCTTCGATGATCCAAAGTTAATTCATTGATCGTATATACAAAGGTTAATGTGCATGGCTTATCGATATACTATTTACATTTTATTTCAACCCGAAAATCAAAACAATCGTTAACTTTTTCATTTCTTTCATTATTTCATTTCAACTGAGAACGTTGGATCTCCTGAATGACGTTCCATTGGCACTTGATATTTTTTTATCAAGTTTTTCTATTTTTATGATAGTTTGCATGGGTGTGCACCTGCCACCACACCACGATTCAAGTAAGTGAGCAACATAAAAGGTACCAAAGTACCCATCATAGCTGTAATGCATATACAATTGGTTATGTTTATCGTTAAAGCTAGATCATTTTCAAAACTTTGTCTCACAATATTATTTATTATCATTTTTCATCAAGAAATAACTTTTTTTAACCGAAAAAAAGAGAATAATAAAAATAATTTGATAAAAATAGATCAAACGATGTACAAAAATGAAAAAGCTATATTCTTTTGTTATCGACAAAAACTTGTTCAAATTTGAATCATTAATTTGTTAATGGAAAGTGTAATAATTGATATCACTCATTGCCCAGTTATTAAGAAAAAGAAGAATGTACTTGCAAACAATGTTGCACTCAGAAAAAACATGTACTGTAATATAAAATGCTACATATTGTGTAGCAATTTGTGCAACAGGATAATAATATAGATGACAAATTTTTTCTGGGTGTATGAATTAATCAAATTAATGAAAAATAATAAATTAAACGAGTTGTATTAATATATAAAAATGTCCCTCGAGCAAGCGGGTGAGCGAGGCTTATGAGGAGTTACGCGCGTGCCATGTTGGAAAGATCTTATATGTAAAAATAGATTCCAGGCATGTAAGAAGCGATTATTCTAAACCGAACAATATACAAATCGAACCTTCGCGTTAGTGTCAACTTGGCCATGTGGAGCATCATTGTTAGTTGAAATATATAAAACAAAAGGTGAATGCTAAAATTGTTGTGCGTTTCATGAGATGGATGAATAATTGCTACGTATAAGGAAATCATTACTCTTTTTAATCGAACCGACAGTCGCGTTGCGCGCGCTATCTTGCTGCATACAAACAAGTTGTTAGTTTTAAATAAAACATGAAGGACAGTCGGTCTCGTTGCTCCGCATTTCCACGTCTGATGCTTTCGTCGACCTAAACCTTCGCGTTGCGCTACCACCCCGCCCAACATCGAGCCTCAAATTTAGTACTTCAAAATATATATACGCTTACTCAATATCTTTTCTGCCTTTCTTTTCATATAAATATTTATTTCCATATAATATTTTTGTATTTATAATATTTTTCATATAATATAATAATTATAATAATCATAATTATAATAATAGTAATTGTAATTATAATAATCATAACGTGTATATACGATCTGGTACATAAAATTTACAACTTTGAAAATAGAAGATATAACTGTTCCACAGGCACAAATTGCCGGAAAAACGCACGATAAACAAAAAATGCAAACAGCAAATAATATTTCAACAACAATTCAACACCTCAGTATCATAAGATTTTTTTATCTCATTCATTTTGTTCCCTCAGTTCTTATTTCATTTCATTTTTTTTCGCAATTTTTGCATCATCATTTTATAAGCTTTATGTCTTTTTTTTGTCATTCAAGCACCGGTGTTTGAACATAAAAATCGTATTGCTCCCATCCTTCATCAATCCTCATTGGGTAAATGGGAGGTGCGCACCCGATTCGCATCGTGCACGTCTTATTCGTAATTTTGTCTTTTCAAATTATACATTATGTAGATTTTTCGACTTGAATTTCGTTTCGACCTAAGAGCGGGGAGTTACGCCAAGCTGGTGACAATACTTCCAATTACAAAAGAAGAAAACAAAATAAAATAAAATAAAAGACTGTTACGTTTGTTTGTTGTTTTTTTTTAACTCAGGTTGAGCGCTGCTGATCAGTGACGTGCTGTAAGGATAACTAAAAAAGGGGGTTGGGGCAACTGCGTCGCTCGTGTACAGTATGTTTCAAGAACAAATTGTTGACAGGCATGACGAAGTCAGGTACATAAATAGTTTAAAAAGAAAAATGAATTTGTAATTAATTCTTAAGAGCGCAGAGCACCATTTCGTCAGAGGTTTGCCTGATTGAATTTCTACCGATCAGATTTTGTTCAAATCGTACGATCAGTGCTTTCGGAAGATATAATTATTGGACCAAATCATGAGGCCCATGAAAGTGTACAAAATAGGGATACAGATTGATGTTTTGAAAATCAATCTACTCTAAATTTGTTGTTTCTCTATACATTGATATTGACTTTGGTCAGTATAGTATTTGGTCAGGCTAGAAAAATTGTTGGTCATGGTAATATAATAAATAAGAAAAATAAAAAGGAGGGGCATAAACAAGAGAATTTTAGAATGTTTGCGAATAATAAATATTTGTGTGCAAAACTAACCTGAAGGCGCAACTGAACTCACAAAGTGAATTCACGAGAGAGCGCCGGCCCTTTGATAAGGGTGTTCTCGGACCTGACCCAGGTGCCTACGCTGCTTGGCGGCGACCGCCGCACCTATCGTCAACATTTAAAACGTTCATTAGTCAACTTCGTGTCATTGTTCTTATTACTAGTACCAAGGTGCCACGAGGATCTAACAACTATCGCCACAACACGACAATTTACAACATAATTAACAACTAACGGTAGCTGGCGCTGTCAAATTGCTCCAGCGCCACCTACCTCAATCTTAAACATAACAATAATCATTTGTAATAATAATAATCATAATCGTAATCATAATCATAATAATAATCAATTGATGAGGCTTGGATCGGACAATTTCGCAGCTGAATTATGGCGTTATTCAATCGGATCAAGTTTCAGCAAGGAAATTGCCATTCGTAGCCTCATCAGTTGGTTTATCAAAAATATGTACATTTGCAAAAATCGTCAAACACCTTGCACGCAGGCATATCTCACTCATTTATGGTTCGCTTTTGTTTCTCATGCGAAATTGACAATCAAGAGGATATTTTTAATAAACATATAAAAACAACGTGTCCAGCCAGTTTGAATAATCACGTTGAGTATTTCGTTGAAACGAGTTTTATATAATATATTGGTATTTTTTATCGACCAAGTTTTTTTTGTTTAATTTTCTGCGTTTTCATTAAATTAAATTAAATCGTACAAAATAATATAAAATGTACAAGTAATTTGCCTCGAGCGATATAAAAAAACTCGAGTTTGTTCAACATTTTTTGTTCTTTTTATGGTCCTCGAGGATGCTAAACAGTTACATACAAGTATAGAGCCATCAGTTCAGGCATCGCTCGTTTGGTCCCTAGGCAGTTTTGTTTTAAATCCTACGTTACTTACCCTACTTAAATCACCAGTAAATGAATAGAAAAACCTCATCTTTGACCAAGTCACTGACTTGATTAAGTTTAATACTCATGAATTATTATTTCTTTACTTGGTTTTATCGTTCCTTTACTCAAGAAAACGAAAATCGCATCTGCTTCATCTGAACTCTTATAAAAAATGTGCGTTTCGCTTCCTTCAGGGTATATTGATTAATTAACCATTTTTGTGTTGTATATTGTAATAAAGTTTGCAGTAGCAGCTAAAATGCTAAGATGGTAGATATGAAAGATACTATTGTTTTTTATTTAGCTGTCATAAATGAAATTCTCGTCAGTACTCTTGACTAAATAGCAAAGTTTGCAGAATGAGTAAGTTTCGTAGGAGGCAGATAGATGACTTTGAGTAATTTACTGATTTAGTTGTTACATCATCTAACCCTAGGGATATAATTCACATTCTCGATTTTACAGTAATATTTCAATGTATACGTAAAACCAAGAATAAATAATAATAAATAATATCAAAGGGTGTTTTAAACAACAGAAAAATCAAAGTCTTGGAGGAATTTTGGTTGGAGTAAGAATTCTAAAAGGTCCTAGACAATGAACTGAGAAAAAAAATGACGTACTTATTAGAAAAGATTCCAAAGCAAAAAGACAGTATAAAAGAATCAAGGCTTCAATTTTGTTCAATCGCAAACATACCATCGCGATGTGAAATAAATACGTTATTTCATATAACATGATAATTTTTCGCGATAAGACTGTTAAAATAAGTTTATAATTAGAAAAGTTAGTACTATATGATCTCTTCATAAATGTATATATATAATAAATCATATGCAATAATGAATAGCCTTGAATTTTTTAGCTTTGGGTCTATAAAAATTGTTTTGTCTTCAATACTATACATAAACTTGAATTGCATAAAAAATTTTAAGTCAGAAAATATGAATACTCCTTTTCAAAAAATAAATAGAATGTCGCCGTAGCTTGACAAACAGAAGAAGAAGATTTTGGATATTGAATAAATGAATGTTTTTCTTAAAAAAGAAAGAAAAAATGATTACGAGTGACAACGTATGAACGATTGCCAGATGGCATGCTCGTTAACGAATCGACTTGTATAGAAAATTTGGGAAACGGTGGACTAGTAACGCAGCCCTTCCACGCCTTTATTTAGAACTTATATCAAATAAAATAACTACCGAGTATTTGCATTAAAATTTGATTATGTCTACCCATAGCCGATCGATCATCAATTTTTTGTAAACACTATTTGGCACTGAAGATTACCCGACAAGGTCAATGTCTAATATTTTGGATCAATTATTTTTGGCTATGTGGAAATATAATCAACTGGCCGGGCATGTGAAAGTAAAACCCATGCTTTTCGGGCTTATCTTATTAAAAAAAAGTTATTTTCATACGCCCGATTCGATACTATAAACTGCTTTTCTTTTACTCGTCTCTTGAACGTAATCCAACAAGCTTAATCTCAACTTTTAATTTGAAAACATAAAATTTCAGTCTAAATAATAAGTGTGTCTTCCCTTTCCTCTATTTTTGATAAAAAAAAAAAAAAACTCTAGTATGTACAATTGAATGAATGCCATTACAAAAAGATTTCGTTCAAGAATCAAATAAAATGTAAGACCCTTGTGAATATCAGAATATTCATGCAATATGAACTAAATATTACGATAAAACTATGCATGTAGATAAACAAAAAAATCATAGACGAGACTAGTGAATGACTGATTCAGCTATTACCATACTACACCTAGCGTATGACGGAGAAAAAAAGAATATATATATATATAAATAACAGTAGCTTAAAAACTAGAGTAATAATTGATTAAAAAATAATAAATAATCTGCGGCCGGGTTGTGCTAGAGCATCAGAACCTGGCACAGGTTTTGGACGAATCATTTGTCGAGATACAGACGAGCCGTAATAATAATACTTGTAAAAAATACCGCGCGTTCGAGCAGAAAAAAATGTACTCGGTTAATGCGCGCATTAAGTAATTCAAGTCAAGTTGCACATGTGACATGTATGCCGTCGAGATACAAAAATGAAAATCGCACGTAGGTATCGACGCGTGGCGTGACATTGTCATCTGTATCTCAATTCCTTGTTTGTTCGCTTGGAAAAAAGAGTCGCATGGCTGTTTTAAGGAACCCACCATGAAGACACTCGTCGATGAACCGAGTTGCATTCAATACAATAACAAATGATGACAATCATATGAATGAAAGTGACGTAAACAATAAATGAACAAGATGGCGATAACGTAGATGGCACTGGTGTTTCTTAATTGGTCAAAAAATGAACGAACAGATGTATCATCGTATGAGTGTGGTCACAGTGAATCCCTGAATAAGAAAGCCCAGTCGTCAATGGCAGACACGTTGTTACGACGTACCGACATGCAAAAAGTACTTAAGAGTATTGTCGACAGCTACAACTGGCGTCAACGAGCAAACAACCCACCAGAGTGATCAGCTGTGGCGTATTCGGTGAGCAGCGGCGAGGCTGCGAGCGCTGCGTAGTTGGCGTAATCGGCATACGGTGTGTAGATAAGTCCGTGGGGATCACCTGCGGAGAGAAGAGAGCCCGGTGGTCCGGCGGAACCGTTCAGCAGCGACGCTGCGGTCGTTGGTACCGATATCCGCGGCGAAAGGATCAGCGGAGCGCCCAGGGGCGCGCTCGGGGTCCTCATCTGATTCGCCAGGCCGGGCAAAAGGCGCTGCGTCTCCGCTGCCGCTGCTGCCACTCGTCTCCATTCCTCATCACAAGCTGCAATGTCAAATGCTACGCTAAATGTTATGTATTTCAACTCCACCGTTTCAAATCAATTGATAAAAACTAACCCAACTAAAAATTTATATACCTTGCCTTATATGATACGTATATGGAGCCCTATATCAATTTTTACTTGGGTTCTTGCAATGCAATCAAAACCAACAACACTTTGTATTCAATTTTACAAAATTCATCACAATATGTGTTCATTCATTCGGTATCATTATTATTGACTTATTTACTATATAATTACACCGATGAAATCATTCAATTGAGATGCGGATTTGGTTACATCACCATATCAAAAATCTCTGACACTGTCTATAAGTGTTTATGAGTCATCGATTATTTATTTAATTGTTTGTTCATTTATTCATTTTGGATAAACACAATTTGATAATTTATTATAGAAATTATACCATAAACCCCGACCAGGCTTCAAATTCAATGGAATTTACTATGATATTGTAATGTTCGAAATTTTATCACATATACAATGAATTTTACTATATTTTTTATAATAAAAAATTCCATTGAATTTGAAGCCTGGTTTTCTGTAATAAATTTTCTAATTTATTTTTCTCCGTAGATGTGAGATGAAAAAAGATTTACAAGCCTTGATTAATGAATGAACAAAGCAATGGTGGACGAGGATTGTGCCCTCACGTACCATTGAAAACGTTTAGAAATGGTCAAATAATAATGTTCACGTGCCAATAAGTTTTCAGTCACGAATTTTGTGACGACCAACAGATGTTTCGCACGTTTTCAAGCCGAGTCCATTAACACTCAACTGTTGATTTCGTATCGAATAACAAAAGTTGTATTACAAACGTACAACAACATTATCACAAGCTGCAAACTTGTTTACTGTTATTAAAGCTTCCTCGCAATCATGTCCAATTAAATAATTACAACACCATTCGTGGTGTGATAAAAATATGGAAACATTTCATTTTCGTTTAAATACATAATTGATGACTTGCTAATCAACCAAAGGCATTAAGATTGCTCAAACTGAATTGAAGCTTTGAGAAAAAGGTGTGCAAAAATACCTGCTGCGGCTGCTGCGACTTTTGTGTTCGAGTCCCTATAGGTGCCGTTTATTATTGCCAACTCCATCAGTTGCCTCTTCTTCAATTCGTCCTCACCATCAGCCTGCTAACAATCGATATTACCGTCAGAATGTATTTCATTTAAATGAACTCGAGAAGCAATTTCATCTCTGAACAAAACCCTTTTTTTTATTATTTCTCGTTTGGTCATTTGTTCATATAGTCATGACCCAATGATGAAAATCACAGTCAAATGAAATTATAAATAAAACGCGAATAAGAACAAATGAAAATGTTTTGGTGACACAGAATAGATAGATAGCCGAACGTCCCAATTTATATTTATTTTGAACGCGAGAAATGGCGGTCGGTATGTTAAAACGGGTCGTAATTACATAATTTGGCCGTTGAAAACTTTCGCCTGCGGAAACTGAAATAAGTGGGTAACTCCTAGTCAGGTCGAATGACGAGCGCGGGATACATCGCGATATTTGTGACCATTGGCAACGACGAATTTGGGAAACTCGTATGCGCGCTTCTATGTCATTGGAATAGTTTCAAATGTTAAGCTGAAGTGCGGGCGTTGGGTGAACAAGACGTGCGTCTTACGACGTGTGACACCATTTCTATGTCGCCTTTCTTTGATGCCCCGGAAAACCAAAATAATCCCACGAGTGGATATAATACCATTTCATTCAATTCAAATATATACTCTTTCATTCAATATGCTTTTTCTTCTTCTACTTTCTTCTTATCTTTTTATCTTTTTTTGCTCTTTTTTTTTATAAACAACATCGCTTAAAAAACAATTTTTATATGCCAAATGGAAATTTTCATGCAAAAGTTGATGTTATTCCAAAAAACAATCGCTCATCTCTGCCAAACAAATTTGCTTGAGTGCATTTTCCCTGACGTTCATCCTTGGCATGCTCCAAAAAACTAATAAACCGTCTCACATTTGCAAATATTTTGAGAAAAACGCGAGTTCGTGTTATTAGTCCAATATAACTTCGACTAATACACAATTGAAAAAAGGAAAAAAAAGTTACATTTTGAAAAAACAAAAAAAAACATGATCTAAGAATTTTTACTTTAGCATAGATGTACAATTTTAATAAGCACGATTTTATTTTTAGTGTTCACTCACGACGCATTAATACATATTTAAAAAGCGTTATATAATGCAACGAAGCGTTTATATGTGCTATAAATTTTACACGATTCTGGATTCCTTTGTGTACGCGTGAATCATAATGCAAGAATAAACACCAATGAAATCATATGAGACAAATTTCGTATTAATTAATGTCCGTTCAATGCTGATAATTTTTTGATTCAGAATTTAAAATGTTGAACTGATTTGAAAAATTATATTTTAGGGTTTTGTTCATTGAAAATTATCCGTCAGGAACGGTCTCACCACGGGCACAAGCAGTTTTTTCACTTCCTCAACAGCACGGGCGAGTTTCAAAGTGGCTCGGTTTTCAGTGTCTTCGACAGTGAGTAAAACGTGGAGTTCGTCCGTGAGGTGCTCCCAGTTAGGTTTCCCTCGATTCTGCTCCTCCTGATTACGAAGAAAAGCATGATTAGTCACTGTCGCCAAATTAGGTGGAAATAGAATATTCAAAATCTCCTTTATTATTACATTCGTGACGTAATGCCACAATGATCATTTTCATACTCACAACTTATACCAAAAGTCAGCTTGAAAAATAGAAAAAAAAAATTATTATTCTGATTTGAACCAAAGAGAAATTATTATAATTCGTTTTTGAACTTTTTTTTTGCAAACGTTGTTTACCTCATTTGGGTTGGACTTTTTATTTATTGTTGTTAATGTTTGTAATAGCATTACAAATAAGAAAGGGCTAAATTGATTATCCTCGAGGTATCAAGTGACATGAATCCAAGATATTTATTTATTTATTTATTCAAAAATTAAAGGCAGCAGTTACAACTGTTTTTCCCATATAAGAGTAAGGAACACAAAAAAGTAAAGATAATAAGTAAAAAAGATAATTCAAGAAACTAGTATCAACAATGGTAAATAAGTATAAATATGTATAAGTAAGTATAATGACTCTGTGGTATCGAGGCTAAATGTAGGTTACAATATGTGGATAAGAATACAATATCAAAGAGTTAAGTTAGGAAGTTAACTTTTCAGCTAATAATTTTTAAAAAGTTTGCAAATTATAAATTGGTAGTACGTTGAATTTAAAATAAATGAGAGTTATTTTTCAATTATTGCCATTATGATCATCAATGTATAAATAATTAGTAAGAGACCCGTATTCGTTGATTTTGCTAATGATGAATGAAAGCTGGTTTCATTTTAAATGAAAAAGTATAAAAACTATTTTTTATTATCTATTGGACGACAATATTCTATTTGTATTTTTATTACTGAGGTCCAACTGTCATCACAAAAAGAGTACTTATTGAATAATAATTCTATTTTTTTGCAATTCGGAAATTGATAATAATTTTTGAAGAAAAAAATTTCCAATAATTTTTCATAAAACATTGATGATAATTATCGGATAAAAAATATCCTGGACAACAAAAACTGTATCATAATAACCATAATGTCATGTCTCAAAATAAATCGTCATCTCGCGATGTGATATTTTTTTGAAAAATTGTCGCGAGAAAGACACGTTAACGATGTGCACGAGTTTTGTAATGCGAATTTATTTGTCGTTTTTCATCGGTTGTCCTGCGGCACACTACTCTTGACTTTTTTCCACGCCGAAGAGACGAAATGTCTCGGGCTGATGCGACCGTGAAGATCTTTTAGATAGGAGAAGAGTGCAGCCCGCAGCGACACCCCAAACTTTCCGATAGTTTTCTCATACTTCCACATCCAAACTTTCCTCTTCTGTCCAGAAAACTCGTTCTATGTTTGCCAAGAACGCTTATTTCAGTTATGTACCTGCGACTCTCGTAGGATGCCTTTTAGGTAACAAGTTTAGTTTCTCGAGTTTATGAAACTAAAAAATAGCGCGAGAAAGAAAAAGAGGAGCAACTTTACGTGAAAGCACGAATGAAGGATACGACTCATTCGAGGAAAAAAATAACACAAACCGCTCCTTTGCGCTCTTCTTTTACGAAAAAAAAAAGTTACCACGAAAACATGATTCGGCAACATTTTGCAACCTAACTTTGACTAAGCACCAAAATTTACCGTACTTCAAAAAAAAATAAAATAATAACGCTCATCGTCCATTCGTAAAACGTTGAATATTTTCTTTCCGGCAGACGGATGTTCAACACTCGAATTGATTTCAATCGGAGTTAATGAGATCAATAATCTAATTACACACTTAACCTTCGAACCATTTAATCTTGATCGAAGTAGTTACTCACTTTGGATTATAAGAGATAGAATCTACAGCGGATTAATTTTATCGTTGTCTTAGAATTTGTTCGGGAGATCAAAAGAAGTAAACTTGAAATTCCGCAGATGAGGAACCTCTTTGCATGAACTGATTATCAACTTTTCCTCTCACAAAAAGAAATGAACTATTTGTTGATGTTAAATGCATACGTTTTAATTCAATCATAAATGAAACTAATAAATCAATATATTTAAGAGGAGACTTTTTCTATCGATCGAGTTATATCTTGTTGGTTAATTCATTATACGAATGAAAATATAAATACGAATGAAAATATAAATACGAATGACCAGAATGAAAATGACAATTTTCGTATGCACATTTAAATGAGGTTAGCATTGAAATAATACATGTGTGGCGAGACGAGGGTAACAATTGTTTATATTTAATCAGGGCGCAATAATTTTCTGTTTTATATCCACGAGTGAGATTTGTCAACGAACGTAATTGCACAACTGTCTGCGACAAGAAAGCACGAAATAAATAAACAGGAGAAAAGTTCGCCACACAAAAGCTCGAGTGGAATTTCGTTTTTCTCTAGTTTTTAGCACGTTGCACGGTAAAGTCACTTCGCACGTTTACGGACGGCTGTCTCGCCAGCTTATTTCTGGTTTTCCTTTTTAGTATTCGTCCTAATTGGAAAACAAGAGACTCATTAGCTACTGCGGTGCAACGGCAGAAGAGTTGCGCGAGCTCATTTGGTGCGAAGGGCAATGTGTCGTGAGATCTTTGAATAATGAACCGCTTGAAGCGTTGCGCAAAGGCTTCGACAAACGAGAAAGATTGTTTGCTAAGGAGTTAAAAGCACGTGGAACCTTTCGAGCCAAGTGCTCAAACGGTAAACATCGCGAGAGCCAACTCGTGTGTGTATGTATGTATGAAAAAGAGAGCCCCAACTCTTCTCAAGTAGCTCTCACATTTGCGGTCGACCTCTCTTTCACATTTTTCAGATTAAAAAAACTGTATTATCAAAAGTACAAATCCCTGTTCAAATGGTTTCCCCGACAAAATGTTTAAACTTATTGCCTTTGTGGTCGAGCAAAGGCTGAATAATTAAGAAAAACATTCTTCTTTGAGGGACTTTTTAACTTTTTTTTGTTCACAATTAAACAAACGATTGGATTGATTCTCGGTCCTCGGTTTTTATTGGAAATAAGAGAGCGAATGTGCAATTTTATTTTATGATTGATTGTAAGAGAAACTGATCCGAGAAAAGTTTGTTTCAGTAGTATAAACTAGATTACATGCGACGAAAGTGATTCAATTAGGAAAGGATATTTCCCATTGGACTGGAAGGGATTGAGTTAATTGTTTATCTGTTTTTCACGTCATTGATCAAGTTGAAATTTGTAATCTCGATATTTATTCATACCTCGGACGGAAATTAAGAAAACCATGTTCGGATGGAAAGTTTACGTGCGCGGAATTAATGTAAAATTTTTAATTGGATATAATTTTTTGTTAGTGATTTATTGAATGTACAGCTGTGTCTAATTGTTGAGTCTCAGAAGATGTTGTAATATTGTCAGGAATGTCGAACTGTGCCCCAGGATCAGAGTTTGAAGCAACTCGGCATTGACACAACAAAAAGCACCATCTAACTCTGTTATACGTCGTAAACGGAACTGCATCGCCATTGATTGTTATATCGCATCTTCAAAGTCTACATTTATCAGAGATCTCAAAATACACGTCCCGGCTCTTGTAACCCGCTGTTCCATCCGACCAATCTTTGCTCCAAAACATAACTTACTCGAATCAAGAAAATCACTATCCTTGACATTTCAGTTCGGATATAATTTTTTGTAATATCTTTAGAACGTTATCATCTTTCGTTAAAGAAAATTTTCTTCATTTACAACAAAGAAATTCTCAGGGAACAGAAAGGACCATTCTTAGTTGGATATTATTTGAATCGGATCAAGAATATTTGTTCTCACTTTTTTTAATAAAATCTAAAATTGAATCTGAATTGAATTTTCTGTTATATACAAATCAAGTCAACAGATTGATTAGAAGAAATGTAATTTGCAAGTTGTGAATTTGATTTGATGCAAATTAATGGCTCATATGACCAATTTCATTTCTAAACAAGATTTAAGCCAATTAGTAAGAGCAATACAATGGGATAATTAGGACATTGCGAATAATTTAAACGGATTAAAAAAATTTAAACGCTTTTCTATAAAATTTTCAGATCATTATTAGTTAATCATATAGAAAATGGGATTTGCCAAATAGTGAAGATTTTGATACAACATTTCAGTTGTCGCATTTAACCTATGTGTCACTCTTAGTCTGGCTGATCCTGTATGAAACATGATTTATGTAAATATGTTATTTTGAAGTATACACATTGGTTTAAATTTGATAATTAGTGGGTGCAAAGAATACTCGGAGCGCCACCTTTTTTAGTGGACATAAGTATGTATACCGATGCTCTCAGTCGGTAAAGTAAAAATTGAAAAACATTGAGTCAACTCGGTACGGTGTGTTATTGTTCACTCTAAGGTACAGTGATCAGAACAGTTTTTTAAATTGAGGTTTACAAGTTTAAAATCTCTGAATGTAAATTTACACCACCAACTAATTTATATTAAAATTAAATTCAACGAGGCATTTCTGATCAAAAGGTGAATAAAGTGAGGTTATATTTTTGTGTATTTGTTTTGATGCTGAGTGATCAATATGATTGATCTAGTGCTATCGAATGGCAAGGTTTATGTTTGGACAGCAGAAGGTAAACAATAAAAAATGAATTAAAATTCGAATACCCTTTCGATTGTTATTTTGATATTATCTCTATAAACAATGAATTTTTTTTATTGTATGATTTAATTGCAGATTGGTATATGTTGCGGACAGAGCACCGCATAATCGGTGAATTGGTAGGATGTTTACCAAAGCAAACACAACAGACGATGAAAGGATTGCCTCTGCTTTTGATGCCGGAAGAGGCAAAAGTATTATTAAATAAAAACGTTGTAAGATTGATTGAATATCCATATTTGAACAAAGAACCTGACGAGGCTATAAAAAAAGTTTTCATGGAATATAGAGAAAAACTTTACGAAGAACAGAAAAAAAGTCTGAAAGAGAACAGAGTCAAACAGGTAATAATTAAAACCAGCATTTGATTTAAAAAATACAACTTTGGAGTAAGATGTTTTCATCATTTAACTTTTGCAGGTTCTCAATATGATGGGAAAAAATTGTTGAGGGTAAAAAGAGAAAATTGCTAGGCTTGGATAGTAGCAAGAAGAAAATGAGAAAGAAAATAGATGACACAACTAAAGAGGCATTGGAAAAAATTCAAATCGATGAAGAAGTTATTTTAGAGGAAGAGCTTGCAAAGTTGCCTGAATTAGAAAAAAATGACGCACTGGTTCAGATTCATTCAGTTTATCCATGGGCGAAACAAGAGAATGTTGTCAAAGTTGAATTGAATTATCCTCAAAACGACGAGCAAGATTTGAGGTTCGCTGTTTTTGATGACCTTTGGACACAAGGATATTATGTGACTTCAGGAGAAAAATTTGGCGGTGACTTCTTAGTCTATCCAGGTATTTGCAATGAATTCAAAATTTTGAAGTTATTCAAATGTTGGATGATTTATTTATCAAGTTTCTTATTTTCAGGTGACCCCATCATGTACCACGCGTTATTCATTGTTAACTGTCAAGACAGAAAAGAAAAAATGAACCCTATAGATTTGATAGTCCAGTGTCGCGTTGCTTGTCATGTGCGAAAAACTCTAGTCTTAGCATCTCGGTCAGAAGATGGTTCAGAAATCAACTATCAGTCTTTCCAGTGGGCTGAATCTGTTGCTGTATAGCTAAAGTCTTAAAATTTCTCCAAAAAAGTTTTCGTTGTAGTTAGTGAAAGTTAATTCTATTTTTGTTTGTATCAAATATATTATTCTAAGATTGACATTTTCTTAATAAAAAACACAGAAATATACAATAATCAACGTTTAATTTGTATCTTTCAACTTGAATCTATGATGTTCTTTTTCAGGTATAACATTGAAATATTTTTTATAAATTGCTTGGCCCTGTCTGTGAGCATAGTTTTCCTGGACCCAGGTGTGGTCCCATTTTGGATTGGTTAGCTCGGCTGTTACCACAACTTTTCCTGGTTCAAGAGCATTGAGCGTGCCATTTCTTCCCATAATAACCTAAAACGCAATGGAAAATTATTGAATTTGTTTGATTATCATTTGTTAACGTTCTAATATTTAACGATAGAATTATTACGTTCAACCCAGGATGAAATCGTGTCCAATTTTGTGTAGCTAAAATTTGACCTCTGTGACAGTTTCCGCCGTCATTGACTTTCCATGTTCGGTGTTTTGGTTTACTGTTGCCACTATTCTGTGTAGATGATCTGCCCTTTTTAGCTGCACCTCTAACAATATCTGCAACGACATGCAAAATTCATTAATGTTCCTACAAAATCTATTCGATACCATCTATTTTTCCTAAATGTATATTCATTTTTTTTATACTGATGACGAATATTTGAATTCTGATACTGGAATTACAATTTGCAAAACATACATTTTAATGAAAAATTATACATAATAACTAACCTATATTGCAGGGTTTGATTTTCGCCAACAGTTGATTGCTTTTTTGCAAAGCACCGTTCAGTAAACTTGCCATGATCTTATCTTAAAACAGCCAACCACTATTTAAGAGTTGTCAAACTAATTCCCAATGTTTTTCAAACAAAATTCTCTCAATAACAATTCACTTTATTCTTTCGATTATTTTCACTCCAAAATCTAATTTGGAGCATTTACAGTGTCGATAATTCAGGACTACAATTATATCATCCGATAACCTGGTGTTTTTATAATCAGAAAGTACACAAAAGTCGATAACCACTTACCGATAGATGGTAAGTATAAAAAGTTATTAAATTATTTTTGAATGATACAATTTCAAAAATTTAATTAAAGGAATTTTTAATTATAAATTTTTGTATTAAAATATTGAGATGAGGAAAATTTTTTATTCTATTTTTTATCATATTTCAGATGGCGCTGTTATCGGTTTAAAGGGATGCCTATGTAGAATGTATAGAATATAAGCAAACATTGAATAACACTTTCAAATTACGAAGGAATGAAAGAAAGGGGCATTGATTCTAAATTTTTCTTATGGTGTGACGTCACGGTTAGAGAAAAGTGTCTGACTGCATTCTAGGTGAAGGGAATGCGAATATTAGTGCATGCTGGGAACAACCTGTATAGGTTAGCTGCAACACGCGTGTTTCCGGCAGTACTGAGCTGTTGCAGGTTGACGACCAGCCCTCAATTGTTGGACCTGTCAAAGTGGGGTACAAACAAAAAGGATCGTAAAATAAAATTGAACTATTTCATCGACATGTCGGATCCGGAAGTTGAAACAGTGCTCGCTCCTTTGA
The DNA here is from genome assembly GCA_025266255.1 of Trissolcus basalis. Lineage (NCBI taxonomy): Eukaryota > Metazoa > Arthropoda > Insecta > Hymenoptera > Scelionidae > Trissolcus > Trissolcus basalis. The sequence continues at coordinate 44,364 of JAAMPD010000192.1, forward strand.
GAGCTAGAGTAAAAGAGCAGGTAAATATTTGCCATATGCTGGAAGGAGTTTGTAACAATCTACCGCAGTGTCATCAGACTGGCCATTTTGCAAAAATTGTTTTCCCGATTGGGATATTGTTTTTGATTAAATTTAATTTTTTTCACTGTGATGACGCTTTTTTAACTAAAGTTGTTGGTAATGCCATTGATTTCAGTTCGAAATGTTACGCATTTTTCATTTATTTTCAATAGCTCTCAATTTTTTTTTAAACTCGATTGCTATTCATTTTTTAGTTGTCTCGATTTCGTCAAACTTGTTCATTTTTTGTTTGTTTAATGAAATAGATTGGCTCTTGGAAATGAACAAACAAATTTGCAATCAAAGAATTAGAAACAAATATGTTTTGTATTTGTTTCAACAAATATGTTGACAAAATATGCAATATTATATTATTTTGACACACTCACTAAAAGATAATATTTGACAGGGTGACCTTGTGCGAGACCTGAAAAAGAATGGTGCACCAGAGTTGGACGTCAAAAAAGCCGTGGCTGAACTGAAGCTGCGGAAAAAGATTCTTGAAGACAAAGAATTGTCCTTCGTCCCTGACTCCGCAACGTTTGATCGTGCCAGGATGGAAGATCTTTTAAAACGTCGATTTTTCTTCGACCAGTCATTCGCAATCTACGGAGGAATAACTGGCCAATACGATTTCGGCCCCATGGGTTGTGCACTGAAATCTAACCTTCTGAGCGCATGGCGAAGTTTCTTCGTTCTGGAAGAACAGATGCTTGAGGTAGATTGCTCCATACTTACTCCAGAACCCGTTTTAAAAGCCTCCGGGCACGTTGACCGGTTCGCAGATCTGATGGTCAAAGACGTGAAGAACGGCGAATGTTTCCGTTTGGATCATTTGATCAAATCTCACCTGGAAAAAATTAGCGCTGACAAAAAGACGGAGGACTCTGTACGCGCTGAGTGTGAGGACATTGTCATAAAACTCGACGGTATGACAAAAGACGAGATGCACGCTGTAATGAAGAAATTTAACATGAAGTCGCCTATTTCCGGCAACGACCTGACGGAACCGATGGAATTCAATCTGATGTTCGGAACTCAAATCGGTCCAACCGGTTTGATCAAAGGTTTCCTTCGGCCCGAGACAGCCCAGGGCATCTTTGTGAATTTCAAACGACTGTTGGAATTCAACCAGGAACGATTGCCTTTTGCAGCAGCCCAGATTGGTAACGCTTTTCGTAACGAGATCTCGCCTCGTTCTGGATTAATCAGGGTCCGTGAATTCACAATGGCTGAGATTGAACACTTCTGCGACCCTTCGGACAAGCGCCACGACAAGTTCGACAATGTGCGGGATACTAAGTTGCTGCTGTACTCCGCCTGCAACCAGATGGACGGCAAGAGCGCACAGCGAATAACGATTGGCGAGGCAGTAGACAGCGGTTTGGTAGCAAACGAAACCCTTGGATACTTCATGGCCAGGATTCAGATGTTTTTACTTAAGGTTGGAATCAATCCTAACAAGCTGCGTTTCCGTCAGCACATGAGCAACGAGATGGCTCACTATGCCTGCGATTGTTGGGATGCTGAGTGTCTTACTTCTTATGGCTGGATTGAATGTGTAGGATGCGCTGACCGATCGGCTTATGATTTGAGCCAACATGCAAAAGCCACTGGGGTGAAACTTGTGGTAGTGAAGAAATTGCCTGCCCCTGTCACTGTCAATGTTTGTGAATGTGTGCCCAACCGTGCAGTCATTGGCAAAACTTTCAAAAAAGAAGCAAAGATAGTCTTGGATGCTCTCCAGGCAATGGACGAAAGCAAAATCAAAGAGATGGAGACCAGGTTTGAAATTGGTGAGCCGTACGAGATAGCGCTGGAAAACGGCTCCAAGGTGGAGATAACGAAAGATATGTTGACTGTCAGTAGAGGAACCAAAACTGTTCATGTGGAGGAGATCATTCCGTCTGTTATTGAACCGTCGTTTGGAATTGGAAGAATCATGTATGCTCTCTTCGAGCACAATTTCAAAACAAGGGAAGGAGACGAACAAAGAAGATTTTTCACACTGCCGCCAGTAGTGGCACCGTTGAAATGCTCTGTCCTGCCACTCAGTGGTAACGCTGAGTTTGTTCCATTTGTTAAAGAATTGTGTAAGTTTACTTCAGGGATATGCAGTCTTTTATAAAGTTTATTTTAAAAAGTTGGCGTGAAGTTTTCAGTAAGGAAAATTTAAATAAAAAAGAATTTCTTATTGTCAAGTATCGGTTATATGCTGAAAAAAATAAAATAGTTAGGACTTTTTGTGATGCAATCAAAATCGCTCAATTGAAAAGGAACAAATTGATATCAATGGTTTTCTACTTGAACTGAATAATAGAAGTATAATATTATACTTCAGACAAATTTCCGATAAAGAATACTTCACAGTCAAAAGTTGTAACTTTCTTTCGAGCTCTTTGACATGCTTTATCGTTTTGAAATAATTTACGAGCCAATATTTCTGTTAAACTGCAAACGACTGACACTTATTGAAGTAATGAGACACTTTTCATTATTTTAGCTCAAAAGCTGACGCGAGTGGACGTATCGCACAAAGTGGATGACTCCTCGGGTAGCATTGGTCGCAGATATTCGAGAACAGATGAAATCGCGATTCCGTTTGGCATTACTATAGACTTTGATACGCTTAAAGTCCCCCACAGTGCGACTCTTCGCGAACGAGACAGCATGGAACAAGTTCGGATAAATGTAAGTAGTTTCAAACTGATCAGCAGACGCTGCATTTTTTTTCTTTTATTGAATCTCGTCATACAAATTTTGTTATCATTTTAGCTGGACGAATTGCCAGAAGTCGTCAAGAATCTAGCCAACGGACGAATGATGTGGTCAGAGGTCACCGCTAAATATCCTAAATTCGAGCAGCAGGAATCTACGGAGGCTTAAATCTCTCAGATGCAGACATCACTCCATTTGAGTTTTGATTGTGAACCACAGTTGAAATAATTTTTTTCCTAACTAGATAATTTGTCATAGAAAACTTTTTCTAAGATTTGTATGATACATCTGTATAAAATAAACATGCAGCATCAGAATTTGTTGGATATTTCATCTTTGGAGTAGAACACCAAAGAATTAATTTTGAATTCAACCTCGGTGAATCAGAGCTTTAACAGTGTTTTTTTAATTCTGACAAATGTAAAAAAAGCTAACGTAATTGAGCTTCGAAATTGAAACGTGAGTTTTATGTTTTGATCAAGAAGTTCGATCGCATTTAATTGAACAATTTAATGTAAACCCTTGTTTCCAGAGCACGTTTTATATAAAGTTGAAATTAACTAGTTCCATAGATTACATTACAATGAAAAAAACTTGAGCTTGCAATAAAAAATTACAGGGTATTGAATTATTCTTTGAAGTTTTTAAAAGCAGACTAAATTATGTTAACTGAAAAAGGCAACTCCATTTACAGAAATATATGCAATAACGAAAATCGATTTGAGATTTTAATTTTACCCGTGTTAGGTGAAAAAAAAATATATATATAATATAATGTTTTTATCAATTATGGAATTTTTTTTCTTTAATTTTGTGTCTGTAGCCCAGAGGTTAAAAATACAGAATGTTTTAAAATTAACGAATGTTATCCTCTTTTTCTCTCAAGTTACAGATTTATTTTTTGTTTACAAGATTTTTTTTAAATTGTTAATTATTATTCACGAGTGTAAATGTAATGAAATATCAATCGCTTTTATCAACGATGCATATTGTTGATCGAAAATTGGTTCCATAACACCAATTTGGTATTTGAATGTTATACAATTCGTGTACTATATCCATGAATTTCATTTAAATATATATGAACAATATTCGAACGTAACAGACACTGAAATGTGATCATATTTATAATATTGTATATTGCTGGACCAGTTTACTCCAAAAAATTGTTTCATTCAAACACCAATTCGATTTTGATTAATCTTATCGGTATTGATGAAAAGTTTGAAAAATAACAATTCATTGGAAGTTCCAGTGTTATTTTTTACAATAATTCATACAACCAGTTTATTTCGAATTTTTTTTTCTGTTTCAATCTTCCAGTACGCACAGTACTCCAGAGACAAGTACTTTTCCATTTCGCGTTCATACCCATCCGAGTGTCTGTTTTATCTGGCAAATCAGAGTTTCGTTGCTGGGAAAAAAATTTATCACACTTTACCTTTCCTTCATAAAAGACTCGAAGAAAAATGAACGAAAAAAGCTCTCGTTAGCGCGAAAATGAAACAACATTGTTCTTTGACAAAAAAAAGCAACACAATTCATACACCAATATCTAATAATAAAACGATTGTTTCAGGATCCACTCGAGAGGTGTTGGCTTCAACAAAACTCTATTCACGTATCTCTCAGTTTATAGCTATACATTTCGTTACAAAAGGGAAGACCTTTGTGGATGAACAAATTTTGGAACTAGATTGTGGCATTTGAACCGGGCAAATTATTTTAGGTGAGAGTTTGTGTCATTTTGATTTATGATTTTCAAACAACAGAAATTGCAAAATTGTATTGGCTTGGTTTTTATTAAAAAAAGCATATAAAAAAACTTCGCACCAACTGCGTGACATGCTCCATTTTTAATATACCATCTCTGTTCATTTCATTGCGAGAGCAGTGCTTTTGAAATAAACAACATGAAAATTAAATTTCTTTTGTCAAAGCAAAACCATTGGTGAAACGATGCTCTTAAAAGTGCGACACATTTTTGCTGTTTGAATTTTTTAACAATAAGAACACCGTTGATCGATTTTGTTATACTCACAGGGATTTCGTAAAGAATGTCACATTTTTGTTATTGCGAAATTGACACAAACTGCTTTTGATGTCAGCACAGTTTGTGCCGCTGTCATAAATATAAGAAAGAAGTGATAAGCTTCAAGTTAAAACAGAAATAATCGCGGGACAAATAGACGTTCCAGTATTGAAATGTATATGCAATGTGATAACTTTATTACCTTAATCAATATTCCATCGGCATTAATCAAATTTCACGAACTTGATTAAATGATTACCAGGCTTTGCGATTGGAGCAAATCGCGTTACACCGTGCGCTATCATTTACCGCTGATTAAGTCGCAGAAATCGAAACAGGATAAGCACATGTTAGCGCATGTCTGAGCAATAAAAATAAATTGAAATCCATCTTTCGGTGCGTCTATTCGGGGCGCTGGTATTGTACTTGATTGAATGCGAGCTATCATTTAATTAACCGAGTATTAGAGAATATAATTTGACGCTTTGAGCGATTTATGGTATTCATGATAAATTGAAGTCTATGATATCCTGTTTTCCTTCTTTCACAAAGTGTCATTCAAAATGTCAAATAAATATTAAATCCAATGATAAATATTCAATTTCATATATTTATTTATTTTTTTTAATTATCTATGTCAAACAAAAATTAAAAAAATTATATTTTTAGGACTAAAGGATATAGAAGGGATAAGAACAACGATAACTCGTTTAATAACCATTTATTGATCCAGTTCTTTTCGTATAATAACCGCGACAGTTTTGACAATTGATGAATTTCCATATATATCATGTATATATATGTGTACGTAAATATATATATGAGTGATTACAAGTCACGTTGTTGCGTGCTTTTGAAGCGCGCCATTTTGAAGGTGTAACACAAGAAATTATGAATTACATATGTATATTGCGCGTATTTTTTTCCATTCCTGATAAAAGAGATCATAAATCATATGTGAAACATAAAAGAACAGCACTCAATAGACTGATCACTTCGTCAGCGGGTCAATGTTGTATCTGTCATACGGTCTGTTGAATAATGATCACACATATAAACCTTAATCGAATACAAGCTCCATAATTACTGACTCTGAATTACGGACGTCTCGTTTAAATTTACGTTTAAAAACCATCGAGAAGAGTACACGTTAAATACAAATAGATTACGTTTAAAAACTACTTGATTATCAACCAAAAACGCTTTTACGCTTCTTCTTTTTTGTTATCGCGTTTCATTAATTATCGTCGAATCTGAAGAAAACGCTTCAACGAAACATTACAATTGTTATACAATTTTTAGAATCCGAAGAAAACGCTTCAATGAAACAGTACAATAGTTACAAAATGTCTGATTCTGTAAAAAAAAGATCAGTTTTTGTTACAAAAGGAAGAACAGTAGTTGAATGTGCGAATTGCGGTTTTTATTTTAATTTTTCTAACGAACAAGTTGAACGTGTACCCGATTCGCTTATCTTATCATTTGCTATCGCTAAAAAATATTATACAAGTTTTATATTCGAACCAAATCGCTAATTTCAACCATGCACAATGGTTATCTTTGGCTTCGACAATTTGAAGGTTCGCATTTGCATATGCAGAAACCAAAGTCTACATGGCAGCAATGAGACAGTAGACCCTTGGTTGACGTAAACAAACAAAAATAACATTTTAGTTGTTCAATCTAGAAATGTTTCGACTAGTAGCATAAAAAGTTTCTTACAATTTACCCTTTTGAAATCACATGCCCTACAGCTACAAATGTATTATTTGCATCGGTTCAAAATCTTGCGCCAAACAGTCCGTTTCAAAATCAACACGAGTGGAAGGAATTAACCCTCTTGTATCCCAAAAAACATCACTTGTTTCAAAGTAAAAACTTTGTACACGTTATACCATTGCGGTTTTGCGAAGCTCGTTTCTTAATTCGACAATTGGATTTTTTTTCGTTTTCTGTTCCCTTGGCGATTTCAACGGCTCGCTGATGGCAATCGCATTTGTTGAATCGATTGAACGAAATCCGGCTGGTGAAAATTTGTTACAAAATTCCATCGGAATTACGATGTCAATATTTTTGATTTGCCTGTGCCAAAAATTTCGTTTGTATAATTGGCTTTGCGAGCAACGTCTCTTAATTGTTCCCTTCAATAAATGTTTGAAATTAAATCCATGTCATTGAGTTATTCTAGAAAAACTTTGCTTGCAAGAGTGAAAAGAGAAAGAGAGATAGAGAAAGGTAGAGAGAGAGAGAGATAGAGAGAGAATTTGGCATAGAAAAATAAAAATGAAAAAATAAAGTTGGAAAAAAGATCGTCGTGTTGAAATTTTTTTCTTGCTGAAACACTCGTCTACTTGCATGAAGTTAGTACACTGTCAATGATTAATTTAGTTTTACAAATATACGGTATTAAAACATGTATTATAGTTGAGGAGGTGAATACCAGCTGAAACGCGATCGAATACAAAAATGAGTTTTTGGTACACTCGTTTCTGGTGTTGGGGACCGACAAACTAACTAACGTGTTCACATAGGTGGCAGCATCTCGTCGTTCAGCGACTTGTGGGACCGCCGCGTTTCAGCCGGTTCGCTCGCTAACTTGACTTATTTGATCGTAACCAATTATAATCACATAAATATACAGATATTATTATCTTTATAGTCACAGTAATTGATAATATCTTTGAACGCTTGTCTGTGTAATTCGGAAAGATGAATACTTTTTATATTAAGTATTTGATGTATGTGTGTATGCGTTCTTGTGTACAAGTTTTTGTATGTGTTACTTTAGTAGCCATTATTCGAAATAATACAAAAATAGGTCGGGTGACTAACTTTACCTTCGGATACAACTATTTCAAACTTCTCATTGAAGTATAAATATATCAGGATTGTTCTATAGCACCATTTCTCACAGAGTTTTCATCCAAATGTGTGTTTGTCACTGTAAAATACCTGAAAAGTGTATGACTAGAATATTAAATCTGCCTCAGACAATGTTTTTTCAAACTTACTTATAATTCAATCAATTTTTCAAGTGTGTAGATTCAGAAAGACGAAGTTCTAGGCGAAAGATTCTATTCGTTTCTCTTAGAACTTTTTTTTTCACGACAGATTTTTTACAGTGTGCTCTTCGCGAGTGGATGCTAAAGTCATTGGTCGGATGTAACTTCTTAAGTCGACTTAAGGTATCCGACGAAAATAAGTCTTATCACACTGCATTAACTAATACCTCCTTCGAAGACTATTCCACTGAGAAAATTAATTCATATTTAAATCTTGTTTACGGTGTTGTCTAATTTCAAGTTTGTCAAAGTCGTTTCTCTGCCTCGTTGCGAACACAGCTCTAATTTTCAATCAAACTCTAGCACAAGATTTCGCTTATATTATACGCTTGCTCTTTCACGGTCTCGTTTCAGTTTTTGACTTTTCAGCATGAACTTGCACGCTACCAAATAGTTTTCGTTTCACTGTTTTCTTGTCAAAAGAATTTTATTCGTGTCGCGCTTCAAAAAACGGCTGTGAATTTCTTTGTCAAAATCGCGGATGAATTTAATTTCCCAGTGTGCGCTGTTGTAGACCTTGTAAAAAAATATTTCATCTCAACTAAATCAAGGGAGGGGGTCAAGAGAATTGTTTGAGCCGTTAAATTTATCTTTCATAGTTACTTTCAATCTTCTATCCTTTCAATGTTTAAACTTACTCAATGCGATTTTTACTTTAGAAACTTGTCTCGTAAAACGATTTCCATTTAATGACCCAAAGAAATCTTTTCAATATCAGGGACGAAAAATATATTGTTCATCTGACAGGTATATATACTTTTGTAAGTTTGTCCGCTATTTACATATTGGATTTTATGCGCCCCGAGTTCACGGCCTCGCATAATCTTTATTCATCGAACTTGCAGAAAATAATCTATACCAATTGGCGATCGCACACACGTGACTCTGCTGAACTCGCGAAGTGCACTTCGGCCCTCCGTTTCTGTTCACTCTCAATAAATCATAAGTCGACTTAAGAAAACTTAAGACGCCGTGTAAATTCTCGCAAATTCTGCTATATCAGTACTCCTCAGCGCATTGGCCAATCTTATCTCATATTCTATAATGCAACGACTTTCAATATCATTCTCACTGATACAATTGTCATATCAATTTTCATAATAACGCCATTAAAAATATTTTTTATTCTCATTTCCTTTCATCAGTTTTAAATTTCGACATCTACTCTAATTCCACTGCTTTTTTTTTACACTACGGAATAATTTCGGTTCGACTAATACAATTTCTTTCCTCATTCTGTTTTACATTTCATTTGAACAATTCTCATTTGGACACTTCAATTTTTAAAATTTGCACTGTTTTTTGCATTGATGGAACGTGTGTATTGACTCGCCAGAATGTAAAAATTTCCGGTAAATGTTATAAGACTCGAACCTAATTAAACATTTATTTTTATTTCAGTCATTTAATTATATGTGATTTTTTTTGTATTGTAATTTTAAAAATTACGTCACCTCATATATCTTTTGGAGACAAAATTGAAAAACTTTTTGATGATGTAACGAGTCTATAAATTTACCGAACATGCTTACGCCTTATGGGTGTCAGTGAATGGCTAGAGAGCCGTTAAAACAGTTTTGTGGTCAAAGTTGAAGCACAGGAAGAAGTCATAGTAAATAAAGTTGAGAGGACGCTGGTAATATATTGCAGTGTTGAAAAGTTTTGTTATGTATATTTTGATTATAAATTTTGTATCAATAGTTAGTCATTTTTTGTTTGACGGTGGAAACATGTATCGCGCGACGAATGCTCGAACGCGCGCTATCGATTAACGTCGAGCAGACGTCAATTTTCATTGCAAAATTAATAATGGCACTAGTTTCGAACGAACGACCGTTGGTTTGCGACGATGTCGCAATGATCCCCGTGACGTACAAATTGATTATGCCATCTTTTGTTACGACGCTTTTTCCAGCCTTCTTGGAACCAAACTTTTCTGCTTTATCATCGCTCCTGATGATCTCAAAAAACCAAAGGCACGTGAGAAAAAATGCCCCAAAGTTAAGGCAGGCAAACGTGTATTTTTTTTTGTTTTGGTTTTCTTTTCATTAAAATTTTGTTTTACTCCATTTTGGGGGAAAACGAGCAGCGGATAAAAAATTCGATACACGCTTATACGATTTATTTGTAATAAATAAATGTGAATGTTTGAGCCGAACGAAAGTAAAATAAAATGTTTACTGTCAAATAGAGTATATGTTCGATCAAAAGCCAGACATTTGTAATCACGCGGCACACAATTTGCTTCGAAAAAATTGATCCAAGCGGATAAACAGTGTTCATAAATATGCAATGTTTGTTGGTATGCTTAATGATATTTCGGAAACATGGAATATCATAAAGACAAAGTTAGAATTCGCGTTTGATATGTTCGGTGAAAAAGTTGTTCATCCCGTGCTCGAAACTTTGATACGGTCTCCCAAAACTGAAAGTTGAACCAGATCGAATAGGACTGAAGTTGAACGACTTAGGAAGATGGAGCCATATGAAATTGGAAGTGTTCCCCCGACGTAACGCTAATTCGCGTATGCTTATCTGCGCTTAATTGTTTTTGCACGTATGGTTTAGCAATTTATGAGAAGTGTGCGCCGTGCTCTACGCAGAGTAATGCTACTTGCAACACCGATTAAACAACCGTATTTCGAACTAAATTGAATCAACGAAGAAAAATCAGACCGAAGCACAGAAACCACATGTGGATGCGTTTCATTGAAAATTTGTTTCAGCAAAAATAAAAGTCCGTATAAATAAAAGAATTCGAAAACAATTGTAACATATTTGTTGAAATGGAAAAGCCAAAGTATCAAAAACGTAGAAAACAAAAGTTACTCGAAAATTATAGATATCACTTAGTCATAAATTGATGATGGTTTGGAAACTTTGATTCACACGAAATAACATCGCCAACTTTCGCGTCACATTATTCGAGAAGTAATTATATATAACTACTCGGTAGGATTAACAATGCACGGTATCATAGTTGAGGGTGCATCATAGCGGGACATTGTCTCTTCCACATACGCGACAAACTACCCGCTTTTTTGGTCATCGTCGTTTGATTCGTCCAGGACAACATTGATCAACTTTTAACTTCTCGTACAAACAATTGGCAATTAAACATCAAATTCGTCGACAATTGATCCGTGAACAACTAATTAGATATCTCTCTGCAATTATCTTTATTTGATTGTTTTTCTTTCGAAATAACTTGATTCGATATTTACAGATGAGAATGCTCACATTACACTGAATTTAATTGGCGATTCGAATATTTGTTTAATATTAGGAATTAAACGCGTAGTTACATAACAGTTGGTCTGCAGTGTTAAATTACATATTTACACACGGGCAATGTAAAAATCATGTGTTATCCCATTTTCGCAGTTACTGCGATTCGCATCATCACTCTATTTATTTTAGTCATGAACTTCAATACAAACAAATAAACGAGCGAAAAACCAAACGTTAGTTGAGTTCTTGCATTATATAGTGAAATCAAGAACACCGTGCTTGGTATGTTTGCGTGCCTCTAATGAGTTAATCAACGTTCAAACTTTATAATGATATACGAAATTTGAATTAATCTCGCGGACAAAATGAAAACACAACTATTTCCTTTTTTTTCTTCTCTTTCCTTTTGCACACTGATTTAATTTTATAAATTAACCTTATAATTTGTATCAACCTTATTATGTAACTTCACGTACAAAATGTTACAAAAAGAAATGAATGAGGGTCGATTAAAGATCAGACGACTTTGAAACAAATCTTTAGCGATTTGCCATAATCGTACAACGATATATTTGCCTTATGATTCAAATGTTTCGGCACGACGGCCGATCAGTCTTGTGTCACGCTTTAAAGCACGTGTAAGTTTTCACAGCTTTTCGACTTACTGTCCCTCGCCCAGACTTTGCCCAAAAGACTGCGCACTTTGAGACTCGCGCTGGTGCGACTGCCGCGGTACTTCTTCGGCGAGTTGTTCTCCGAACAAGACCCCAGGGGCGACTTGCTTCGATTCTTTCGAGACCTCTTGCGAAACAGATCACGCGTACGTTCCGGGTTTTCCAGCTTCAGCCGAATCTGTGTTAGCAGTCCAACCAACAACTCGTCCACGTTGTGGTTTATCCCGACCGAAGTTTCGATGAACTTACAGTCAAAAGATATCGCCATCGATTTACCCTCTGGAACAATCAAAGCAATCAATCAAAAAAATGTTGTACACGTTTTGTAAAGAAAAAATTACTTTGTTTTGTTTTGAATCATGTGAAAGTTCACAATTCAGGATCAGTTACTTGAATTTAATTTCTATGTGAATATGTGCTATATGTTTCAGGGTTCCGCATTTGTTTTGTTTCAAACTGTGCAAGTTTAGCTGAAGTTTGCTTTTGGCACAATGGTTTTCGTTGTAAACAACATTTGGCCTGTCAAAGGTATAAACATCAGATTATGATAATATTCTTGTTATGATAGTATTCTGCTCACTCTTATACTAATTATAAATATTAACTTGAAATTTTTGCTTTTACAGAAAAGGTGAATTTCAATTTCAACGGGGCCAAACTTTTCTTCACTGTGCCTTCGCGTGATTCAAAATCGTTCACCCGTGATTTGGAGCTTTAATTGAAACTGAGCAACAAATCTATCTGCGACGGTAAACGAAATTCAATATCTAAGTCGTTCCTCTTTTTAGTTTTTTTTCTTCCACACTTTGTTACGATATGTTAACTTCATTTTTTGAATTACATTTTCCATGTGAACAATCAAAGTATAAATTTTCACTTTGGAATGAGGACCGCAAGGTCAAACGTTTCGCGTGATAAAGGTACGTCATATATTGTGAATTATGTAATTGCCAACCGCGATTCATTCCGTTATCATCGGCTAACAAAAACTCTGAGCCAAGCTGCAACTGCCTTTCACTTTACTTATTAAATTCTTCACATTCCGATGTGGCTCACGCTCTATATTTATTTTGTCTTCCGTTCGATGGAGAATTCGTCCGCGAATTACTTTTCCCATCTCCTTTTCACCAATTTTAATTATGAAAAGAGAAATGAAAAAAAATTATTGCTCATCGCGTGTGCAACAACCAGCGTTCGAATTTCGTTCCTGCAATTTGATCGCGATCATAATTACAATAGCACAGACATACAAACAAATAAAAAGAAAACACCAGCGAGAGAGAAATACGCGAATTGAGTTTTATCATTGAGTTCAAAAAATGACCGCCTGGTACAAGAAATACACTTTACTATACTCGTTATAAACTTCATGCACCAAACAAAAGCTTTTTTTTCAACGGAATACCGAGCATTGCGTATAATTAACGGGTATCAATTATTTTCACCTGACAAATTTGATGTTAATTGCAAAAACTTGTCATTCGGTTACATTACCAAGTTCTCTGAATAATATTTTTGCTGAATAAAGTCGTTGGATTATTAAAACTTTGGTTTAGAGTTTTGTTTTATCTTCGCTGGAAAAGTGTATGTTTTATTAAGAAAAATTTTTACGTTAATTTTAAAAATGATGATTATACAAGTGATAAAAATAATTGTTTCGCTTGAGTAAAAGATTTAAGGTTTTATTTTATCTTTAAAAATGTAACACTTGAGATTGAAAATCTCGATAATGTTTCTCTAACAATATTTTATGCATCAGTTGGGCATGTAAGCACTTTCAGAGGACCTCTATATAGTATATTGTGAGACAACATTCTTTAATTTATACTAGAAATGAAATACGTGTTGGTAAAAATTGAAGAAACATAAATTCTCATTTGCCACCATATTTCGCATCATATATTGCATTTATCGGGTATTAATTTAAAATTCTGAGCAACTTTTAAACATGAATTAATCGTATAATAAAATTACCATCAAAAAATTTGTTTATGTAACGCGAATCATGAATTAATCATATCAATCAGAATGTGTGTTACCAGCAGTATTGGAAATCGGACAATGGAGATTCATTGTACGATATTTTCAACACTGTCGAACATACAGAACCTGATGAAATATTAATATGTAAAATCTAATTTTATAATAAACGCTCAGGCGCATCCGACTTAGTTTGCTTGATTTGCTATCACTTTAACTCCCAAGGCATGAAAATTTTAAATCGCTCCAAGTCTAAGCAGGCAATTCTTTGAACTATTTTAAGAGCTCGGTGTGTTATATTTTCTCATTTTGCTCAAACGAAGAGTTTAGCAGGCTTTTACGGCAGAATGAATAAAACAAAATTGTAACGCTCGTTCAAGTCACGATAATGAGATATTTTCGTCATTTTTTCTCAGACGCAAAAAATTTCCGTTTAATTTGTGTGAAAATGTTCTCATTTTTCAGGCATATAATGTATTCCACGGAACAGTCTACGGAAAAAAAAGGCGAAGGATTTGGTATGTCATACAGCGGTGCGAACTTCATACCTTCAGTTGAAACTACTCTGCTGCGAACCAGGTCGACCTTGTTACCCACAAGTATCACAGCTCTTGCTGATACGTGGTCACTGCGCCAAAGTATTTGCAAGACTTCTTCCGCAACGCGCACGGACATCCGATCTGTCGTAGAATACACGACGCAGTAAGCATGAGGCTCGTATGTCGATATGCAGTTTTCTGGCTGTAACACAAAACAAGGGGTAACATTATTTTTATATTCATTTTTCATCGATTTATTTATTTGCCAAACAAATTGACATATTTATTCGCTCATTTGCCGTATTAATGTTCTTTGTTTGTTTCAGAACAATAACAAGAAATCATCTGAGATTATTTGTTTGATCAACAAATTTGAACACTGTTAATTATTCACTCATAAATCGTCCTTTTGAAAACATCAGCGAAGTTGAGCTTTCCTCTTAATGCTCGGCATGCCCAATGATATTCTATAAGAGCTTTCATATATTTCACACATAATAGCGAACTTTTTGTTAGACGAGTTCTTTAGAAATGTATGAAAGACATGAATCTGGCGTAATAGAGATCAACAATTAGAGATATAATAGAGATCAAACAATTCGTTTTTTCCTTCAAAATAATTCCACGTCTCGATGAAAGATATTTTATCAAAAATCATCGAACGGATACCAGTTTCATGAATAAAACTGGTTATAATGATAATTTTGTTTTCATCATTTGCAAAAGAGGCAATTGTGAGTTTCTGTTTTAATTAAAATCACTCTTTGAATACAATTGGTGTAAACGGTTACATTTTTCGTCTTCTTCGGTATCAGTAAGAGAGCACTTGTAATTTCCCGAAAATGTGACCTACATTTCGTCCCTGCAATTCATTCGTATTTGGTCGCGAAACTCATTTGAACTTCGCACTAGTTCGAAAAACCGCCCCAAATTGCTTCATCGAGTTTACACTGTGCAAACAAGTTAACAAAACGACTGTATAAGCGAGTAATGATATCGTTTTATCCTTAACTGATTAAAAGGATGAATACCTGCGTAGCGATCGTTGCAAAACTCAATAAAAACCGAGCTGGTTTCAATTAACTCACAAATTTAAAACTAATTACACTCTTCAGCTTGTCATTACCGGGAAAAAGCACATAAAGCAAACGAGAATCACTTTTTTTCTTCTAAGAAAGCGGAAAGTCGATTCACCATTATGTTCGAGCAAAAATTTTTTTTGTAAAGGATCAAAAGTCAGTTTCACGAAAACTGACTTCTGAAGCGTTTCCTATAGATTTTTTGAATTGAATAGCTCATGGAAGAGATTTTTAGTTTCTTAATAACAGTGCTTTATTTTATTTTTATTATTATTATTATTATTATTTTTTTTTTGAAAAAAAAGTACTTCCATAAAATGTTTCATTTAGTTAATAATCGTAATGAACTTTAATATCGAAACTAACGTTATACCCGCACTCAATAATCTCATTCAGCGTTGAGTATATCAAGTTTAGCACTCTATATGACGCATCGATTTTCATTCAGCAAGACTGATTGCAAAATGAAATTCGAATTTTTCAAATACCAGAATTTCAGTTTCAGTTTTTTTTATTTTTTCTTTTTCTTAAACTTCACAAAAACAATTTTAATTTCAGCGGCATGGTTTCGCAAAAGTTACGAGCAAACTTAGGAAGAAAAAAAAATTTTTTGTAATCTCGCGCGTATTTGATAAGTTGAAATCGGCGAAGTGAAAGAGACCGATTGGGGAAAATTGTTTGGATTGAAGTGCACTCGTAACAGAAGTAGGGACAAATGCATAGCTATTGAAACGAGCTGCGCATTTTTGTTGGCAAGTTGTTAACTCGGTCAGTGAGAGATGATCCGGTGACGTCAGACTGACCGCTGAACCGCGGCTAATGAACAAGGGATAGACCTCAAGTTTCCGTCAGCCGCTGACTTTACGTGTAAAAACGTCGCAGTGCCACGTTGTCCCTTTTCTTCACGCTGACACTGTGCAAATACATAGATGCAGTCAAAATCGTCGATTCTTCGATTTTCAAGGATATTTAATCTTGCAATGTTACGTGATTTGAAACACACATCCAATTAAACTTTTATTTTTTTCATTTATTTCCAAATGAATTTCTTGTTTACTGTTTATATCACTCAGAGCTTTCTAAGAAAAAAGCTACGTTCATAATTAAGAGAAAAAAATCATTCGTAAATAATTTGTAAATAATTATAATTAGTAGAAGTAGCAACAAAACTTTACTTTTGTTTAAAATTAATTTAATTTAAAATTTGATAAAAAATTGTTAACGGTTTCCGAATTATAATCTCATTATAATATTTACAATTATATTAACATTTTTCGCATGCCAGTATCATTTTTCATATGTTCTGTAAGAGAATGTACTTAATTTACTCTAGGTATATATTGAGTTTCATTAAATTTTTAATTAATTAGTTAAAAAAACAAGGTTAATAAAACTGTTATGATTTGTGAATCATTACAAGTAGATAATTGAACTGATAACACTATTGAACCGTTAATGTTACTTGAAAGTTATGAGTGGGTAGTACAGAAACGTTTTTTTTTTATAATCAAAGTGATTCACATTTTTGTTATAAACAAAATTAAAGTAACAACGGCATAAATAAATCAATGCGATAAATAATTATCAACTATTTTAGTTATTACAATATTTGATGGTTGACTGAGCTGAAACCATACAAATCAATATTTTACATCTGATTTTATGTATTTATGTATTTGGCAGTAATAAGTTTACAATTTTAATGTCGAAGCATTTAAATATTTCAATCATTTGAATTTCTAGTCTGTCGTTTCGGATTTCGGTTGAATGTTTTATGTGTTACACCATTTCGGTGCGTATATATCGAGACAATGGAAATTTGATTTTCAATGGTACAGCATAGTTACGAATTGTTATTATTTAATCGGTTGATGTTTAATATTGCACGAATTTAAACTACAGGTACATTTTAGAATCCAGTCGTTGAAAAATTTCGCTTGTAATTATTTTATTGATTGCAACTAATCAAGCGAGGTTATTACTAATACAATTAGCGATAGCTCATCGAATGTCCCGACGTACGTGTGGTAATCACTCTAACGAATTCATTATTACATCCGATCAATTAATCATTGGCTTAATTTAATTGCACTTTTTTTGTAAACGAGAAAACTTTCAATTTGTCACGACAATGGGCTGTGCCTTTTCTTCGTCGACTCAAAACTACAATTTAATATCGAAGCACACGCTTGTCGTCATTATATCTCTGACGAAATTTCGTTGTCGCTGTATCGGAGCGTTCCAATTATTGAAGATACATTTTCAGCTATAAAAACCTTAATGACCCATTCGAACTGACAGTCACTTTGTCCTCCCTCTTTCCCCTCCCTCAACGATCACACATATCATATCCAATAACCCCGGGCATCGTTGATAATTACTCAATGACTGGTCAAACCTGTATTTCGTATCTCTTTTTGTTTCAACTCATCGCACTTCATTTTCCAGTTCCTGACATATTCACCCGAAAGTGTTTAATCTTGTATTTCTCCTGGACATTCGACACGATTTATGAACTTCTTTAACCTTTGGGTGCGCACGTCATAATTTTTAATACCACCGCGCGCAACTGGCACATTTTAAACACGAACGAAATGTTTATGTTCTTTGTTTTTTACAATTGAAAAAGTCAAAACAAAAAAATTACGTCATCATAATGACTGTTTGCTGACCATACAAAAAATGCATTATTCATAAAATTATCCATATGTGAATCATTAATCATTGTAACACAAAATCTATTTTCAATTAAATTATTCTCATCAATTACTGAAATGTATTAAATTATTGTCAAAATCAACACTGTTCAAAATTGAAGTAATTCACTGCGTCATTTTATATCAATTATTTTATACCATAAACATGCTTTTTTCTTACTGCGAAACAACAGCAACGGTTTTTGCATGCATGAAATCATTTATTAATACGTATGAAATGTTGCAAATTCATATTTGAAACAAAATTTTAGAGCTTTGCAAAGGATGACATTATAGGATTTGTTCATTATTTAAATGTTAAAGACGTGTTCTTACTGAATAATTGAATGCAGTGTACTAAGTACACGGCGCGCGCTCCGAAAGGTTAACAGTTTGTCAGGGATATTTTGTTCAGTTACACTGAAAAAGAGAGTGTTTTGTTTTAAGATACTTTTGTTCTAAAAAAAATAGGTACATTGTCTTGAAAATAAAACATTTCGACAGAAAAGACTTTTCTGTCGGATCATAACTTTAATGTCGTAACCTTTTTACCGTACAGAAAAAAATACATTTTTAAATTCATCTTTTGAAGCAATTCAAAATAAATAAATTGTCAGAGAGTAAGTGGAAAGCAAAGAAAACAAAACTGTTTCACATAAAATAAGCTCGTTACAATTAAAAAAAAATGTTGAACAAGGGTTGGCACGGTACGAGAACTAAAAAGCATAGTGCCAATAGGATATCTATATTTCAAAATATTCAGTAACCTTATAGCGCACGTAGTAGCAAAGAGACATACGAAAATACAACACAGTTTGCGTTCGACTTTGAAGTGCAGTTGTGATGGTGTTCACACACGGCGCATCGTTTTACAGTCGAACACTCTTCCTCATGGCTCAATGCCCGTAGATGCTCGGCTGCCTGCTTGGCAGCTAACATCGCTTCGCTGCCCCTGAGACCTATCGTTGTTTTATGTTGCCATATCGCGCGTCCAAGCGCCGTTCACCCAGGAGGCGCACGCGTTTCAAATGCGAATATTAAATTTTGATTCGCTGCTGCTTTATTAAACAACGTACCGTTTCCCGCTGTTCAGTTGTGATGAAACATCACTCAGCAAAATAAGTCATTTTCATAAAATGTTTACTCCTGCGTAGTATGTATATTTTAGCTTTGATTTGAGGCGAAATCATAATTTACAGTTGCCGTACATATTATTTTTAGCAATTCTCATTGATGTATTCTAAGAAATACGCTATGTTTTTGTACGTTCGTTTCGCTATTAATCACAGCGGTTGAAAATACAATATTCGAAACTACAATATAATGAGTAGAATTGTTTGATATTTTTCAGGGACGAAGAATGAATATTCAGTTTCGTAACAACATTCCTTCAAAATCCAAGAAACAGTTGGACTCTGATATACTCTCGAAGGTTCTAACAGTATTATGAAAATAATAACAAGTTTGACTCAAAAATGAAGAGATAAATATTGTGAGAGTGATTTTTGTTTTAATTCTCAGAATCAGCTTGAAAGCTTTTGTTATTGGTTTGAAACTCATTCGGTTAAAGTTGACGAGTTGACTTGTGAACTCGTTGTTGTACATGTGTCCAGACAGGCTGCTGACATTTAGCAAATGAAGTGTCAAATTTTTGAGAATATTCCCGTACATCAATGTTTTTTGCTCAACAAAACATACATACAATCAATCAGCACGTTGGTTATAAAAGGATCGGATGAAAAGTTAATGCGTATTAATTAATCGAATTCATGTAGCGTTGCTTTTTTTGTGCAAAAATTTGACCTACTTTTTGTATTGCAGCTGGTTAATTCTGATTTATTATTAACAATTGTTGGAAACAAAATGTTCTGTCTCAACAGTTTTTATCCAATAATAAATTCAATAATGAATTTATTGAATTTTTCGATCAAAATGAAAACAAAAATTTTGTACCAGCCAAATCAATCCTGGCATGCAAATTAATCATTTTTCGTTTATTGGTATTGCATTGGGACAATGATGAATCAGTCCAATGTGATTAATGGACCACGCAAAACTTATTTGTTGCAAATTGATATAAATAATTGTTCTGCTATTCAAACGTGGCGCAAACTGCAGATACATCGACCAAAATGTTTTCCCTCAGTATTGGTTTCGCCATCAGTGCGAGGGTATTTTGCAAAAATGCATTTTTTAATTTCAAAAACGTCGATTCATCACGCCGGTCTCATCATTATTCAATCTTGCTGTCACGAAAATATTTCGGGGTTATTGTCAGTCAATTTGTCCGATTTATTAAATACACATTCTCTTGCAGCTCTTGAATTTCAATATATCTTCTGAAATATGAATCACTGGCAAACATGTAATATTCAACGAAATGTGTTTTTGTAACACTGAAAGATCACATTTTTCCTTTTTTTTTCATTTCAAGAGGAATTTTAATTAAATTCAATACTCAAATTAAAAAAAACCAACAAACAAAAAACAAAAATAACAAACAATCGTAAAAGTTGATATAAAATTGTTAACCCAATCAATCATACGCGCAAACACCAGTATGAAAAACATGGCAAAGCGGGCATTTTTGGTGTGAATTTTATTCAGGAGAAAGCGCAAATGTTGCGTTTTATTTTTAGCTATTGAAATGAGAAGAATATTTATGATCGTCATCGGCAATAATTGCGCGGCGTTTACCGTGTAATAACAGCTTTCGTTGCGCAGTTGCGACTTGTGAAAACAGCGTTTTTAATTGAAACGGTCAGATATAGACTGAGGTTTTACTTGTTGTTTCGGTAGCGTTAATTAAATTGACACCGTAGCTCGATCGTAGCGTTTTTCGAAAAATACTGAGTTTTGTTTGGCGGCGTATCTTGTCGTCGAAAGCCGCCATCAAAATCCGTTGCTGACAATTCATTAATGTCACCCATCTGCATCGAAATAACGAGGACATACTTGTGCGCACGCAAATTTTACGTGGCGCATTGTGACCCGCAATTGATTGGGTTGCGCCGATTATTGCATCGCTGTTGGCACGCCTATTCTATCCGATCAAAAGTATAATTTACATACATAACTGATTAGCCCTTGGAATGAGAGTTCAAGTTGATGCGACGTTGCGCTGTTTCTTGTTTACTGAGTT
The DNA here is from genome assembly GCA_025266255.1 of Trissolcus basalis. Lineage (NCBI taxonomy): Eukaryota > Metazoa > Arthropoda > Insecta > Hymenoptera > Scelionidae > Trissolcus > Trissolcus basalis. The sequence goes on from JAAMPD010000192.1 coordinate 65,577, forward strand.
GAAATTGAGTTCAATGGAGCACAAAGTGTCATCAATAACTTGCCAATAGAGCTGATTCGATTTCGTCTTCCGATGCCTTACCTATGTAAGTTTAAGCGTGCGAAACTCATTTGCTTATCAGAACCAAATTGCACCTAAACTTTTGATATCTTGTTATGGGGAAATCATTTGATTACTTCATTCATTGACAACGGGGAATTAGTGCTTCGAATCAGTCATAAACAAGTGTGTATAAAACAAATCAATTTTAACAACCGACGTTTATGTTTGTCAACTTTTGAGTTGCATTTTGTACATGCCATAAACTACTTGGCTTTCCGTGTTCGTGCATGCACGTTACTGCAATAATTGTTTAATTTGTCGACTCAATATTACACGTCGCAGATTATCTGACCGATTTCGTCCTCGTAATGGCTTAATAACAGTTCATTATCAATGTGTAAGATATTCTAGATAATTTTCGACGATAAATATACAATTTGCGACTTAATGTCGTTTGGAATCTCGTTCCAAGAACCGATCCATTAGCAGTTAAAATACTGAGTAATTGATTTTCCGGTTTGATTCCTTCTTTCGTAATAATCATGTTTACGAGTTTATTATATTTTTTGTTATTGATTTGTTTCGAATATTTGTGGAATAAATTTCCCTTTATGCTGTTTCTATAGGTGTAAACTGAGAATGCTCACCAATACCCGACTGAAATTTCAGTTCCTTCATTCATAAAAGATGAAATAAATTATCATATATTATAGAATTATTTGTAATAAAAGTGTTACGGAAATGAAACATTGGCGAACAGAGTGCCAATTGGATGAAACGATTTCGTTGTAACAATTGAGTATAGTCGTATTTGCACTTTGCACACAATTGCGATCCCTGGTCTTGTCAATATCTCAACGCATTCGCCTGATTATCTTATTTATGTAACCGTGAGCTCTTCGACAAATCCAAGAGCTTAATTACACAATTTTTTTTATTGAAAACCGTTTCGTAAGTACGGTTACGATGGGAAATGACGATTGCAATTTTTTACGAATTCAACTATCGATCTGCAAAGCGCGTTTCGTGTATTACTGATTGTTAGAATTTCATTACCTCAGTTTGGTTCAGTGGGCTGTATAATTATTCGTAACTTGTTACGGTCCAATGGATAACGAGCAATAATTACTTGTTGAACCTAAAAAATATCAGATGTATATTTGAATCGACCGGATTTCTTGTGGTTTCGATGGAAATTTAGATCTTTGATTATCATCTTTCTGTAAGGTCATAGCGTCCTGTCAGATTAATTAGTTAAAGATTATGAAAATGTAAGATATATACTCTTACTCCTTGGAAACTTAATTTCATTATTTGAAAATACTATTTTTTGCTACCCACCAGTAGTGTTATTAGTAATTAACTTACAAGTTTGAATGAACTTTGACGATTTTCATCAATTTTTGAATTTCTGAAAGTTCTCAACTTTTTTTTTCCTTTTTTCTTTTATTGATGTTCCACATCTATATTAGATTGTAAAAAAGTTCCGCAAAATTGATTGCATTATTATTTTCCTTATAAATTAGCTACATTTTTTTATACCTTCGGCGGTGTATAAATGAACGAGAGTATTAATGAGTAGTGGTTTGTGTGTAAAACAACAAAAGCTCTTCACAGTGAAATCGTATTTGAGCGGCTTGTTACTCAAAGCTCACGTGAATCAATGTTTGATTCTTGTTGCAGTGCCTCGAAGTAATGGCTTATTGATTTTCGTAGCTTTTGTTTGAATTTTGACATAATGTACTTCATATTTCATTCACTTTCATTAACGTGCAGAGTTTGCGTTTTCTCAACACTTAAATAGGCATTGTGTTAACTTGGTGAACGTTTTGTGGTCAACTTTAGATGCAAAATGAAAATCAATGAGCTTAAACCGATTCATCGTATAATAAATTCAAAATTATCATTCCATAGAACTTTTTCAAATATCTTAACTTCTAATAGAAAAAAATTAAAACAGTATACAACTTTAGCAGCTACTGAGTATATCAAAACTTCTAAAATAAAATATTTTAATTTCGATTAAAAATTTATGGAAGAACATTATACGTTGAGATCTGTGGAGTACGTACTGAGTGTCAAATGCACTATACAATTTAAAGTAAGTTAGAGTATACAATTTGACGATTATTTCAGCCAGCGAAACAAAAATTTGCTCAAAACAGTCAAGTGTAACTTGTGTTACAGTGGTTCCTGTTTTCCACTAACAGGCTTTCATAGTCCTACAAATTGAATTCTATGCCAACAAACATTTTTATTACCTCCTATTTTCTGATATTGATAATTTATTTAAGGCTTTCAACCTGATCACACTTTGTTTAGTGCAGCTGGTTTAATATACACTTCCTCGCTTAAATAATGATTGTTCGAGAAGGTTTATGTGAAATTTTATTGAGAGCTGCTTTAGTGGCGATTGAATTATTTAAGTACATAAAGTGACAATACATACTTACTCGATTTGAAAAATTATCAAATTCACAGAAAAGAAAAAATTGTTAAAAATTAGATTGTTTTGACATTTTCTTCTAAATTTGTTAAATCTGTATATTTGTTTTTAATGTATTTTTTCATAAAAAGTAGTTCTTGATTAATTATTATCCTGATTTAAATTCCAACGACGAAATTTCAATTGAAAATTCACTAATATTGAATTCTATATTATTATATGAGTGAGTAAATTATAAAGTTATTGCTCATTAAATTACCTTTAATTGAAAATTTTTCCGGAAAAACGGAGGTGTATTAACGTTATTAAAAAAATGTAATACCATAATAAAAAATTTACGATTTTTTTTTATTCATCGTTTGTCATTGAAATAAAAAATTGTGTAAGAAATTTGTTAATAAACAAATCTTAACCAAACAAGCAAGGTCGAAACATTCCAAAGCTCTGTCAAAATCTAATCAACATTGCAGCGTAGTTAATTAAATCATATTGTTACCAAGTTCACTGTTTTTGTCGTTATGATTGATTAATTTTTTGAACAGATGAAAAAATTAAAGAATCACAATTAGTTTTGAAAATTTTAAGGTCACACAACAAATTGCCCCGAGAAACCTTTCAAAAAAACGGAAAAAGATTTTTGATGAAATTCCCTTGAAAAATAGTATTTCGAGTTTCGAGAACTTTTTATTAGTAATTCAATTAACCTCGACGTCCACCTACTTCAAAACCTAATTAATGGCTCAACTCTACACGGCAACTTTTTCGCTATGTCATACTGGATCTTATGCATTGTGTAGCCTGTTCCAGCAATTATAACACTTGAAACTTTTACAAGTTCAATATAATCTCATTCTATACTTAAACTAAGAATGTTGATTGATTTTGAGGCATACTGGTTTTGCAATTATGCAAGCGGGCACGTTGAATTTTAGCGTCCATTTTATAGCCTTTTTCATTAAACAGTTTTGTTATTAAAAATTAATTTATAAAAAAATCCATTTTTGTCAGATTTTTTCTATCATTGTGCGAATAAATTAAAATAATTCAAAACAAGCAAAAGGACTGCAAATATATGACTTTATTATTTCTTCATTTGCGAGAATAAAGTTTGACAATTTCGTTATACGCTAGCGCCATAAATATAAGAAATAAGATGGTATAATTCCGTCATAACAGACCGAGGTGTAGATTTTCATTCCATGGTAACAATGAATTCTCATGTTCCCAGATAATTGATTTATACAACGAGAGCAAAAAAAAAACCTTATGGGGAGTCATTCTTTTATACGAATGTATACAATATTATACTGAATATTATATTAATATTACATTGTCGAAAAAGTTACCGTTTTATATTTTGCGAGATGAAGAAATAATTGAAACGTATGAATAAATTTCTTACAACCAACAATTGGCATATCGATTTCTCAGATCAAACGAATGCGAGATAACTATGTAGTTAAGGGACACCATGCTCCTTGTTGCATTCAGTACAACAAATTTCCGCTCGTTCGATTGGAATTGCAGAATGAACAATTTGGTTAATCACAATCGCCGATTTGCATTATAAAGGACAGATAAAAATGTCGAGTAATAAGTGAAGCTTTTAAATTGCAATTCGCTTGTCAATCAGAAATCCAAAGGAAATGGGTTTAAATATGTCAAGCGGATTTGCTTTCGAGAGCCTTGTATAGCTGAGAGTTCTAGATCTTATATACCCTGTGACTAAAAACGATTTTACGAAGGAGCTTGGATGGATAGAAAACTATCTACGAAATTCCTTACATGACAAATTTTTATCTGAAAATAAATTCTCGTGTACATCGTTTCAATTGAAAAAGTATTTTTTCACGAACTTTCTGTATTCGCCAGCTAATTTTTTTTTTGTTTTTGTCTCAGTTACTTGTATATGAAACAATAAGATTTTACATTTTTTGACATAAATAATTATAACTAAATATGACATATATTTTTTGAATGAAAATATAACAAGTTAAACTTATCTATATTATAAACATTCAAAATAATTAATGTCAGCAGAAATATGAATATTATCTCACTAAACTTGTTTTTAGGACTCAGGAATCAGGACTCAGGATTTTGTAGGTTGCAAAGGAATCAATTCAGGACTCAAGATGCGGAATGCAGGACTCTGTGTTAGGACATACGATTCTGGAGTTTGCAGAGAAATCGATTCAAAAATCAGCACTGAGATTTGAGAAGAACCGTTTTAGGAATCGATTCAGGACTTCGGACACAGGACTCTATACTATGTTCAAAAGTATAATTATGATTTTAATTTAATAATAATTTAATTTTACAACTAAGTCCATTTAGATATTGTATTCTTAAAATTTGACTTTGGTTTCCCCAAAGTCATTAATTGTGCAAAAATGTCAAGCCCGCTGAACGCTCGCAACAGTAATCAGGATACAATGGACCCGCTGAACGCTAGAATCGTGCCAAAATGTTGCTTATAATTAATTTTCGATATGCTATTATGTATTTCCATGGTGCAATGATTGACGAGTGGCTTATTCTATGATTAAGTGCCTTATCTGTTATCGTCGATACCATGTATGACCTATTTTAGGCTCAAACTGGTATCATATGTGCTCGATCGGAATTTAATTAACAAGTGCACCTGATGATGTGTCCAAAAAGAGCGAAAAAATGCGTATCCCCGTTGAAAAATGGCGATTTCATATAATCATTCTCTTATTGAAGTGTTCCTGAATATTGGTTTCCAAGGAAAGAATTGTTTTTTTGTTGACTGCGTATTGACTCTTACGTTCAATGGTCATTGGACTGCGTGCATAAAGTTCAAAACGAATTCGACAAATACATTGTGCGTAGTTTGTATGCACAGCGGCACGATTGTTTTGTACCAAGCAACCGTAACGTGTTTTTGAACATTCAATTAATCGTTTGTCAAAGAATAAATTGAAATGACTTGTATTTATTACGAATAAGCTCTGCCTTGTTGTTGCTAATTAAAATATCGCTGTAAAACCAATCAAGCGGCTCCAAATAAGTCGACCGCAAATTCACTTTTCTGCGTTTCAAAAAATTGTTTTTTTTTTTCGTTTACACCCATGATAATTGAATTATAATTACCAGTAGTTAAATTTTTCATTTACCAGAATGTAAAATTGGTTTATTTAAATGATGGTATTTTGCAGAACATTTTGAGTAAATAAGGTAGTAAAAGATGTGAATTAATTCAGTTTTTTGCATTCAAAACAGCGTTTCGAGTTAATAATGCAATTAGTGTTAAATGGCTGGCATTGATGCATTGATAAGCGACTGGAAACGGGCACGGAGCGGTATATTGTATACGTAGTGGATTACCTGAAATACTTTGGCCAAGTCACCACATAGCGCAAGTGCAATCATGCAGTGGTTAAGACATCAATTGCGTCGTACTGTTGTTTCTAAGCAAGGTCAGTCGTAATCGCTCGGGATCAATAGTCTCAATTTCATGTTAATAGAAATGATAATTTTAATATCATATAAATGGTAGGATCCATTTGATGACAATTTTGCAAACATCAACTTATTTTAAGCTAAAATTATGTATACAAAATAGAATCGATAAATTTAATCATCGCAAAGTGTCAGGATAATATAAATGAGCTCTCCATTTTAGTTTGGAATTAAAAAAAAGAACATTTTTGCGACTGTAGATTTATAAAATGCACAAATGAAATATTTGACAATTAGCATTCAAATACTTCAATGATTCAATTTCCAGATGGGACTGTGGTGAAAAATGCGCGTCACAATTCTGAAACTACTGCAATCCTCTTTCGCGCTATTCCGAAAAATATGAATTTAAAATGTTACTAAAATTAGGTTTATCGATTCGAAACTCTTTTGCCTCGGTCGTGTGTGTATTTTTTTGTCGACACAAATGGAATGTATTTTCGCAAAAGAAAAAAAAAAATTATTTTCTTGTTCCGAAAAGAAGAAAAAAATGTTCGAAAAGTTTTAATTATCTACGTGTTCTGTGATATAAAGTTGTGCCGGCAAATCCAATTTTATACAATAAAGTGGTTGAGAGGACAGATGCTTTGTGTAAAAAGCGTTCACTTTAAATTACAATTAAGGAAAGTAGTTTTTTTTATTACAAATGAATCACTTGTCGAGAGACTTCGAACAATCAAACTTCATCAAAATTCATCGATCAAGTGGGCCGTCAAAATAACGATATCTATATTTTAATAGAACATAAAATTCAATTCGACTGATCATTATAGTAATTTGCTTTCTTGCTTGTCGCGTAACACAAAATCTTTCACACTTCAGTTCACACCCTGGTTGGAAAATTAAACACCATGTTGAGATCGATTTTTAAAGCTCGTTAATCACGCTGGTTATTTTGATGAAAAAAAGATTGTACAAAGATTATGTTGAATTTTTTTGTTTTTGTTCAACACTGACGATCACGTTGATAAATTTGGATTTTATATTTTTTTGTTATTAGAACTACAAATCGAGTCTTTATCAGACGTAGCAGCGCAGCCATGCTCGGGAAATTGCTAAATCCTGCCGACCATCATGAACGCCGCGATCTTGCCTGGGTTTTATTGCAGATAAGGCGCCTGGCGGCTGTAAAGATTCTCACGAACCGGTAATGTAATCATTGCGTTATGTGTACGGTTCGCCGTGCAAGCGCGCCCATTTCATTTATCTGCTTTGTCTTTACTTACACTTTATACCATTTGTTAATTGACTGTTTTTCCCAACAGTATTTATTACGCTGTGAGAATTCACAGTCACGCGACGATAAGTTGTTGAAATGACGGAAATTTTGCTATGCATAATAACAGCGTGCAATTAATTATCAAGAATCAGCATAATTCACGCCTAACATTACATTGAGATAAATTTTTTTTGTAACGCAACTTTTCTATACGCAGTTTTCATTTTTAACGTGCTTTCTATTACGCAAAATTTCTACATCATTTTACAAAGTTATTTCGCTATATAAATAAAAATGTATGCATTATTCGAGCTCGAAGTACGCGCGCGAAAAAATGCATCCGTTCGTTTTTACAACTTGTGTCGGTATATCAGACGAATGAATTTTATATTTTCAGTTCAAGTTCTTTTCTTAAATTATATTGAAAATGTTTTTTTCTTTAATCAGCAAACAATTATTTATATTACAAAACTGACGGAACTTGTTACCGGAAAAATAAGTTTCACCTCTATTTCTAGAATGACTTTTGGGCCGGTCAGAATGCACAAGTACTTTTTAAAACAAAAGTTTGCAATCACATTTGCATGAATGTGAGTGAAGTCACTTTTCATCCCATTACTATTGAAATCCAAATTACGATAATGTATATCAAGCTTTCTCGGTTCACCTAATTTTCATCTCTCAGATAATATCTCATGAAAAATCCAAACTTGAATTATACACATTGTCGCGTTTAAAAATGTTCGAATCCATCAGAAGTCACGCGAGTTAGAGGGTTTGCACAGGGAACGATGCGTCGGTGAATGTACTTGATTACGTTACACCGAACAGAAGCACGTGTTGCTTAACTTTCGTCATGCAGTTCGTTCGAGCTCGACTGGGTCCGTAATAAAGCAGCTCGCGTTAGTGGCGATGAGATACAAATACGCATTTGTACCCTCATCAGGCATATGCTAAGTGCGCCGCCCGGTAATTAGTTTCTGACGTTGTTCAACGCTGACGATGACCTGGATTGAACGCAAGAGCTCTTCACTATTGAAATGACATTTTCGAGAATGCATTTTAATTGGACGTTATGCTGTCATAATCATTCTTATTTCCATCCTCTTTATACTGTATTACTATATATGTTCTTTTTATTTTTCCAGGTAACTAAAATGGAGAAGAGGAGGAAGACGTGACGAATTTGAAAAACAATTTTTTTTTGTTTATTTGAAATTCAGCAACATTCATACTTTTTTTAAATTTTAAATTGACTGTCATGTCAGTTTAAATTTCGAGCATTTATTTTACGATGGTGCTCTAGATGCAAGAAATGCAACCTGCAAAGTAGAAAAACATTTTACTCTGAATGGTCTAAACCAAGCATGTTAGAACAATCCTGTGATTTACATTGTGCTCTTAATCGTTTTAACCAACATGTTTGCTTACAGGCCAAGCTTTTATTTGCTTACGCACTCGAGTGACGCGTTTCTCGTATTTTTTTTTTATTACATAATTACCAAAAGTGTTTCAAATAAATCAAGCGCGATCATAAAAAGTTAAACTCGTCATCATAAATGCATGAAAATTCATATTTTAATTAGGGGGGAAAAAAAGCTTGACCGTTTGTTCCACTTGAATCAGACTAATTTTTAATTTTCATTGTGACAAATTTTTCATTCTTCGCAACTCTGCCTCAGAGAAAAAATGAACACAAAAACGTAAAGCATTCTATTGAGGCAATCCAATTCGGAAACAAATTAAAATGTAATTTAAATTTAATTTGACGTCTAACAAACAAAATGAAAACATCCCCCAATAACACATATAGTATAATATATATATAATATACGTATAAAGTATAAGAGAGATTTTAGGGATATAAGTCCCACTAATATACGTATATTATACGTACATATACGTATATATACGTAAATATA
>JAAMPD010000193.1:0-74626 GCA_025266255.1 Trissolcus basalis
TATTAAATTTTAGTATTATTAATACTAGAAATCGCCTTCACAAAAGTATATCACTACTTTAAGATTTTTAATACTAAAATTTAGAATATCATTTCTCTCCGTGTAGAGTGGCGGCATCGATCGGAAAAGTCATAAACTAGTTAGCCGTTTGAAGGATTGGAGACTTAGTGATTTTAACGTCAGATGGCGATAGTAATAGTTGAATAAGAATGGAAAAAACGGGGTGGAGCGTACTTGACAGCTGGGTGGGTTCGGGACCAAGGTGATTGAAAAGAGGGTGGAGCGTCACGTGACGCCATAGCTGGATATGGAAGATGACGTCATCCTGCCACGATGGCCTCTATTCATCAAAATGGCTTCATCAAAAAGATTCTTCATTTCCACAAATTATCATGTTTTCCTTCGTCAGAGTGCTCCGAACTTGGAAGCGCGTCAACAGTTTCTTTAATCTTCGATTCTCCGCGGGACATGACGGGCCTATCAAAAACGGTAGTCTGTAATCCACTTCACTTTCACGATAAATTATAATAATCCAACGTGCGACAATAATAATTTACGCCCAGAAAAAAGAAGTAACAAATTGTTCGCTAATACATTATAATGAAGAACGAGATTGTGAATGAAATATCATGATAGTCGATTAAATTGAAATTGAGCATAAAATGTGCCTTTAGATCATTATGTTGTTCCTCTCCTTCTTCATTTTGCCTCTTCTTGTTCTTAGCGTTTTTATCGCCGTTTGGTTGAACAAGCGCGATTTGTATAAACGAGGCATTCAATTTTATGAGATACTTGTGTGTAGCCGTAATACGCGTCGTGGACAGTTAAGCTCTCAAGATCATTATATTGGATCGTAAGCGGCTCTCGAATGTTTTAGTAATGGGATGAGGAACTCGTGCCAGTCGTTGGCACGCTGTAAAACAGCAATAAAATCAACACCTCGTAAAATCAACAGAACGTGTAGTACAGCAGCGTGCCGTAGCGTGACTCGCGGCACGTGAAAAATAACTTCGCCATTCACCGCCAAGTGTATTGCAAACTTCAAAACGACTCACTGAAAACATTAAGACAACTCCATATATTATTGTGATGTGCGCGCCGTTAGTAACTCTGATAAGCATATCGGCTGAAAGTGCAAGTTAAAAATAAATAACACTTTCCATTTATTACGTTAAACTGGCTTTTGATGAAAAAATAATAGTTTTAAAATCACCTTTTGAATGAATTTTGAAATTGATTTATAATCGAAGATTTCATCCGCTGTTTTGTACATTTTTTACTTGAGTTATTATTGTTTTCTTGTAAGTATATTTTCGAGCGATTATCTTTTCAAACACATCGTCGGTCAAATGCTTGTTAATAAATGAATAGAGCTAAAATACAGTTTACTAAAAATAAGTTTTTTGAATATAAAAATATACATTTATACACTGTGGCTTCTGAGCCGTCCGGTGATACCAAAAGACGCTTGCCGTCGCTCTGAGAAGCCTCTTAGAGTTTAGGCTCACATTGTGTCAAAGGCAACTGTTTTATTTTATTATAGTTTTTTCTTATTTTAAAAATGCAATAAAAGTGAAAAACATGAAGTTTGCCATTAATTATTACTATAATGTTCAGATTAATTTTTATTACTACAAACCATTTAGTAAATTAATTTTTCAGTATTACATATTCCTATTAATAAGTTTATATATTTTATATATTTCTAAAATAATAATGGTTTATTTACTCAATGAAATAAAAAATTTTCTTCCAACTTTGTAAAAGAAAAAATCTCTAATATGGTTAAAAAACAATATCCCATTTCTAATTAATTTCCATTCGGATGTTAAAAAATTTTTATATAAGAGAAAAACTAATAATTGAAAAAGAATAATCCATTTAAAAAAAAATGAAAAATTTTATTAAAAATTATTATAAGAGATAGAGATATAGAAAAAACAAAATATGTAATGAAGTAACGAAACATTAACGTGTATTTGTTTTTTAGTTAAAGTTTATGGAAAGCACGTTTTGAACAAAATCATGATGTTGAGTTCACAAATGCTCACAGTGTGTGTCAACATTCACGAATTTTTCAGTGGAACCTAAAAACGACGACAGGTATATAAGTGAGGCAACCGGCGGGTATTGGCAAACACTGAAGCCGCGCTCACACTGCGATCGGCCAACTGCTAACATGCATATGCGATTAGCATAATCGAGTCGAGCACGGAGAACCAGTTTGCAAGGACGCTCAAAAGCGGCCGCCGATGGCTTATGCCGCGGCTGGCACGCTCGACGCATCCGTAATGCCATTTTCCCCGTTCGACCAAATCAGCTGTACACTTCGCAGTGCTCTCGCCGCTTTTTCCTTTTCAATATGCATTGTTTCCGCGAACCTCGCATGTGTTATGCATTCAATCGATGCAAAGAAAGGTGCTCGGTAAGGTGCGTAGATGACGAGATATCGGAGGATGTCACTTTACGATTATGTAGATCTTGCATTTTCCTCGATTCCGCGGAGATTCGCGCAGACCGGGGAGGAAAAAAAAAACTTATCACTTTGCTGTCGTGATTTATGCGAGTCGTGTCAACCTGAGAATTCCCGATGAAAATTCTTTCGATGTTACTTGTATATATATGATTTACATTTTTTTGATAAATTGTGTTTTATTTTTATTATTATTTTTTTTAATGCTTCGGTTTTATAAAAAAAATGTCCTAATGATTGTACGAAGCGGATATTGGGAAGTGGTTAAAGAAAGGACATGATAGTTATTTTTATGTTAAACTCTTTCTATTATAAAGAAGAAAAATATTTGTGCTCACGAACACACATTTCACTTTTCAACACGTTTTAGATATGGATAAAACACAATGGCTGAACTTTCAAGAACAGCGGAGTTGCGATAACACAATCGCTGTTTGCCATATAACGAATTCAATCAGGTTTCGATCCGCTTAGCATGACGTAACCTTGACTTACAATCGCATAACCATTTCCGTCAGAATCCGGGAAACAAAGCAAACAATGAACCGTCGACAAAGCTATTGCATCAGAGCCAATAAATAATTTCTGTCCTATTCAAAAAGTTTTACCGTAATAATAATAATTGCATCGGTATCTTCAGTCAGCGAATATTTACAGTCGCTTGCGTTAACAGAAAACTTTCGTAGTAATTTTTTTTTTTTGTTTCCCAGCTTATCGGTCATTTTTTGGAGTTATCGCGATGAATTTATCGTTCGTGTACCTGTCATACCTGACACGGCGAAAAAGTAAAATGGCGAAAAAAAATGTTACAACAAAAAATCGGCCGAGATACGCGGGATTGGAAAGCTTGCGAATTGAACAAGCTTTATCTTCAGCTTTTTTGTCACCGAAAAAAGGGGGTGAAAAAAATTTGAGCACACACTCTCTTCCTCGTAGCTTGGCGTTTTACTTTAATTCACTTTACATTTCGCTCATTTTTCATAGTTCACGCAAAGTTGTCAGATAAAAATTTTTGCGGTCCACTTTTTTGTATTTAATTTGAACATTTTTTTTCTTCTACCTGAAGAAAACACTTTTGTACAGCTGTCTTGATAAATATAAGTTTGTCAACCTACTATATGTACAGAATACATAGCATACGGCAAATTGGCATGATGCACATCGCATTAATTGGGTGAAAGAAGCGTCGTAAATTTTCATCGTGATTTTAATTGACCTTTACAACTTTCTTATATACAAGCTGCGTCATGTTTACAATATCTTTACTTTTTCTCTAGATTTGTATAATAGGAATTGTGTGTGTATATATAATAGTCGTCAGAACCAATTAAGCCAACTTGCGTGTCATGTCAGCCTCAATGTTTTCGCATTTCTATATAAGAGCGCAAGCGTCAACGTTTCGCAAACGTTGCAGCATTGTACCGGTCACCGCGTGTTCACGATGAAGCATGATCAAGATATGGAAATACGCCAACCGTCTTTTTACATCTACGTACCAAATCCAATGTTACCCACGCGAACACTGTAAGTGTTGCAATATCGCACGACGTTTCATTTCATATAATATCGTTACGACAATATCATTTTACATTTTATTTCGTATTTATAAAATGAAAATTAAAGTTGCAAACGATCTTACAGTTATTTACTTTTAATTCAGAAGTTTCGAAATATCGTTATATATAAATTCAAGTTGTATCGTCGAGCAGGACTGGAGCAAATAATAGCAACCTACTGCGGCCGCCTTATCACTCCGCATCCGCCTGAGTTACTCCCAAAATCGTCCGTGTCATGCACAATAAGTAAATTACGAAAAGCGATTCATCACTGACGAACTTCTACGTCCCGCTTGTCAGATATACTCTCATGACTAAATAATTTACTTCTTCATCTAAACCGCTATCAAGCAAGGTTTTGCGGGCCCAAGATTTATGAAAGAGCAAACCTGGAATTCGTGTCATCGTTCATGATCGCATTTGCATCTTTGCCGTTCCCTCGTTATTTTTAAATTTGACAAAGAAATGTGTTGTCACACTGGATATAATGGAAATCAATTATTTATTCATGTGTGCAGAATTTGTGTCCGAGTTAAGTCAGAATTTGGATCGATTCACAGAAGTCAGACGACGGACGGAGGGATTAGTGATGAAAAATTGAAAGCAGTTGAGATAAAAAATTGGTGCCTTCAAAATATTGTAACAGGAAAAATGAGGGGGAAATCCGTCCAGGGCATTTAATTTGACGAAACCATGTCAAATTAACGTTGGTTAAACACGAGAGTGTCACTCGAGTATCAGTATTAATCAACGAGCTACCGAAATCCATCTGGATTGATGCCTGAAAGATTTGAATAATGAAGGGATATTCATCACGTCGAGTTACTCCTTTGATCAGTCGAAGTTTTGGCAAGCGTTTTCTCGGTTAAATGCAGCAGGTCAGCCGGTCCCGTTTTGCATAATAAGCGACCCAGGTGGTCCGCCACCTTTCTTCGTTTCGACCCTCAAGGTGCTCTAGTTTTTCCCACAAAAGTTGACTTTCACATTTTTTCCGGAAATTTCTTTTTTTTCCGAATCAAACCATAGAAACGCTTTCTCCACTCAATGGGACGGTGTTACAAAAACGTCGTGACTCCGGATTCACTGTCGCCTTCAGTCGAATTTTGTCAAGCCGTGAAAACCACGGCTTTTCCAAAGTTTCAAATTACGCCCTCCAAAAGACACGTATTTTGTAGAAAAATATTAAAAGAAAAAGTAAATCTTCACTGAAACATGTCACACGCACGTAAGACATTGATTTACTCACTGTTGTTGTTATTTTTATAGACAAAAAAGTTGGTGCTATTTTCAGACAAAAATTATTCATTCGTTTGTTTGTCGCTAAAGTAAAAAATGAATTTTTAATTAATTTTTGTTTTTAATTAGAAAAACTGGAAGTCTGGTAATTTAATTTGAGCCAATTTACTAAAATTTAAGATGAAAATAGTAGATCTCGCGACGAAGCATAAATAATTGGACTTACTCTACTCTGGCTATCTCGTTAACGTAATGAAAACTTGGAAACGTAGTTTTCATCGGAATATAATTAGGACGGAGCTCTCTTGCGAACGAATTTGAATGTTGAACGATACGTGAGCATGTAGCCGCGCTTCAAGGTTCGGATATAATTACGATATTGCCAGGAATACCGGGTGAAACAACTTGCAACTGGACTCGCACGTGGAACGCGATTTATCGCACGGAAACGAAACACTTGATGATTGCCAAGAGCGTCACGCGATCGAGTTCTGTGTCGGCTGAGACACTGCCAAGTACGAGATTAAGCATTATTCTACTAATTTAGACTCCGACTCTGCGAACTTCTGAATAATAGTCGACGTTACAAAACTTATGCACTCGGTAACGGAATGTTCTAAAACAAGATCGTTCTTCTTCGCGGAAGACAAAAATTGAGCCACACAAAAGTTCTGAGAGGAGAGGAAGAGAGAGTGAGAGAGACGATGAACAAGATGCGATAAATATCTGCTCCTGGGTGTCTGATTTATGGCCGTGGGGTGCAAGATGGGCATTCCTCGATGTCATTTTTGTAGCTGTCATTTTAGGACGAGCGAACGATTCGTACGGAAATTCTCATTAATGTTGTTATTTTGAGCCTCGTCGTTTATTCAATGAAGCCCTCCTGGAGGCATAATTCAAAATGGCGAGCTTGGCACGCCTGTCTAATTTGTGACAAATAAACTGAAATGCGAATTCCTTTTGGATTCTTTGGTGAAAGGCCAATGTAACGTGCGTTATGAATAGAAGAACTTTTCATTCCACCGATATCAAATATATTCACGCACATATTTCCGTCTTCCATTTTATCTAAACTAGTTTGATCCCTCTATATCGTTGTGAATTTCAAGTCAAACGCTTTGGAACCATCTCGGTCGCCGCTTTCCATATGTGTCCGACACCTGGAATTCATTAGCAGATGACCCAAAAGTTACATAATATTTTACCGCGTGAAGATGGAACCTGAAATTTGTCATTATTGCCGAACGACAGAAGTTGGAATGATTTTCATTTGAGGAGCGTGTCTCTGGGGAGTTGGAGCTATCTGAAGCGGTGTTTTTCGTGGAGTGCGGTTAATGTCTAAACGAGGCGTGACGACGCGAAGACCCTTCGAATCACATTAGATGTGTACACGTAACACGGTCCTTGTGCTTTAAAGCGGGTAATTAGAATTCATGGTGCACGCTAGTTTATTTTCCGGAGGGACGAACTGCTGAGGTTATACGTATACTCGGATAATTCATAATTTAAGCGTATGTGGGTGGTGCCGACTGGCTAAGTTCAGCTTCGTACAGGGTTTTGAATGTAAAGCAACTTCTTTTCATCTGATGTCGTTGCGTCCCATCCATTATTCTCCAATTCAACTTCCTAACTGATTTTTAATTTTTATATCTACAAAACATAGTTTTTTAATGTTGCAATTAGCAAAAACAAATGCAACACTTTTGTACTAATGTCTGAATTAGAGGTTACAAAAAGAGATGGTAACGACCGTACCATTTTTTGTTTGTCAGTCAGACTTTTTGAATTTAAATTGAATTAGGAGTTATCATTTTTGTTTGTGAAACAGAGAATATCTATAGTGAATAGGGAGTTACAGACGTGCATTGGAGCAGGCTGAAATTACAAATGACAAGGGTTGCGGGAGACACGAGAGTGCAAAGTTTTGACGCCACCCGTAAATCAGCCGTAGCAGAGAGCGCTCGTTCAAAACGGAACCCAAGCGATTTTGCGACAGAGTTGCTAACCTCAGGCAAGACTATACCCGGTGCGTTGAGAGCGTAGCAGAATATTCGTGTTCTACATACCTCGTCGCGGATTCATTGCCCGGAGAATTTATATTCGAAGCCAGTGTTGGTCAGAGGCGTCGACTTGAATTAAAATCGTTGACGCGTTAACGGCCAACCAGACGTCGCCACGTTAATTAAATCTTTGTCGCGAGTTCGCGATGAAGAAGTATACGAATTTCGCGTCAACTGACCACCTCTATGTTCCCAAGCTTTGATGTCGGACAGTCTGTATCTGCCGACGAAAAAAAAATCGTTTCAATCCAAAGATGAGAAAAGTTTGAGTGAATCAAAAGAAGAAAGACGGAAAAAAGCTGACTTTCTGCTGACATATTAGAGAGTGCGAGATTATTTATAGCGGTTGGGGGGTTAATATTGACAATCCAGGTGGTAGGATTCGTGTCACGCATTTATTTATTGGATTGCACTCTCAGAAGCTTCGATATAAAATATGTGCCAGCGTGCTGACCACTGGTTATTTATACGAGGACTCATAGACGAACGTAAATTATTCATCTTAGGGACCCGATGCCGGTCTTCAAAATGGCTCCCTAATGAAAATATTGGACAATCCTCTAGACAGCTGCCTCCGTGGAATTCCCCACCAACCATCATGGCAGCTTTTTGGTTAAAGCCAGACACGCGATGTGACGGAAAATAGAAATTGATGAAAATCAATTTTGGCCACTGGGTATAAATATTGTCAGAGCTACGTTCTGCTTTGTCCCTATATCTATTTATGTTCTCATTTGTTACTGGCTCGTTTTCTTGGGTGTTGCACAATTCTTGATCTGATAACACTATAACTTCTACAATATAATTTAAACAGTTTAAAGTCTCAAATGAAATTTATTTTTGCAAAAATTCCAACCAAAATGATTCATATATTTTTATCAGAAAATAATTTTTCTTATTTCTTATTTATTCGTCCATTTTTCTTATACCAAATATTTCATGTCATATATATGATTAATAAAAACTGATATTTTTTTATTTCAGAAAATTCTGCAAGAAAAAAAAAGAGTTAACAATATTCGACGGTTGAGTGACAAAATTTACATCTGGTAATAGTAAAATAAACAATCTTAGATGAGAAAAAAAGAGAAAGAATAATAACTGAGAGAACTGGACAAAAAATTGCATCAGAAGAACGAAGGTAAAAAAGCAGTTTCAACGAATATGCATGCAGGTTATCGGTGAGATGGAGAGTTTGAGAGAATGAGAGAGAGAGAGAGAAGATAGAAGCTAAAAGGAAGAATCATGAAAGGGAAATGACGAGGGGAGAGAGGCGCGCTCGTCGTATTGGATCTAGCTATAGTCACGGGGTGGGGAAGTTTGACAAGTTGACAAGAGCACAAAGGCCGCGGGTTTTCGGGGAGGAATAGAGGCGTCGCGACGCTCAGCGTCCGCCGAGGGTCGGAAGTACGTGAAAGCGTGCGCGTACACATTTACGTTAGCAAAATGGTGCCGTGTGTGTATACGTGCGCGCAACCGAACATTCTCCTGTCGAGTGTGAATATAGAGGGTGGCTTCCACGGATCCAACGCCGCGAACAAAAGGCTCTCCCCGCACACCCCCATGAGCCTCGACTTGTTCGTAGACTGCAATAGAATCACCTTCGGCACCAAAGCGAGGATACTGAGATGCGATATCGCCGATAAAGCCAACAGCCGAACGTCGCAAGTTTCGTGCGAGGGACACTTTAGTCGTATCTTGGATACTGCGTGGAGCGACCCTCGGATATGCTCTTGCATCACTTAACCATTCCTACTTAATTAAATTAGGGACCGCCGGTCGAGGTCTTCACGGCAGACTTATTCTGCCCGCTAGCAAACGCTTTATAAACTTCGCAGCCTAACATTTACAAATATCGCTCACAGACATTCGGAGGGTTAAACCAAATCCTATTTTCTTTTATAGACGTCAACCAATTTGCAACGCGCAGTTTACACCTTGGGTAATTTTGTTTTTTCATTTGACTTGAAAATTGCTAAACTGCTCCCTTCAGACTTCCTAAGTTATTTGATCATAAAAAAAAATCAGTTTTTCAAATTTTTTTTAAATTATTGATAATATTATATGAAGTTTGGTCGAATTATTAAAATAAAAAAAAATGAAAATAACATTATTTTTATGTTTGTGTATGTTTAACTTTTTATTTTGTTTTCTAAATAAATTACTCATAAATACTTATAAACTTATAAATAAAAACAGCTGTAAATTATTAGAAATGAAGCTTCACATTTAAAAAAGAGTTTGTAGTAATAAAATAATCATATTTATCATTATTCAAGTCGTAGCGTAACGAGAGGCCGGATCATTTTTTGTTCTTTATACAATAGTTAACCATATCGCGTGTCGATAATCATTCGATTGGTCATAAATTATTCGACCACATAAAAGCAACATCGGAAAAGGTTTTCCATTCATGGCAAACCATCGAATAGTGAACGTTCAACCTCCCTTTGCTGTTCCCCTTTCCTTCCGCCCTGTACCCTACGCCTCTCTGTATGTAACACGCTAGTCGCGAACATGATTTATCGGTCGCGAAAAAACCAGAGCTCTCTTATAATTGTTACTGAAAATGTATCCTAATGATTTGTCGATCCACGTGCGTGCAGAAGCAAACGTCGTTTTTTGTCTGCAATATTTCGTTTACAAACAAGCTTCAATTTATGCGTTCTTCGAATTACAAAAATATTTTCACTTTCTATCGCAATAAAAATTCGGCGATATGATTTGAAAAAAATAACGAACCAAAATAGAATATAGAACGAGAATAAAACGTCATCAGAAATTCGAACGCATTGTAACATAAAAAGGCAAACTTTATATCGACCGGAAAAAAAACATTCTAAATGACCTCGACACTTTTTATATGGAAAGTGAACTTTTAAAAATTTTCAAGAGATTTACGTACGTGCGGAGATTGCGAATTGTTAATAATGTTGAAACATTTTTACACAATTTTAGAAAGAAGTTTTATAATTAAAAAAAATTATTATTGATATGGGAACTCTCTTCGTGTTAATTAAGACAATCATTAGAAAATTATACGGCCATAAATTGGTTCCAATTAATCTTCATCAGAGGTAATACGATCATTCGGATAGATACTGGGCTTTTTTTGCGCCATTATCATTGCAACATTAAGTGCTGAAAAGTGCCTCATAATTCGTACAAAAAATTGACCGTTCAATCTCGTGTCAGAGTATGAATGATAATTTTACGCACGCGACTTCAGAAAAACGATATGAGAGATCTTGTTAGCGATCGGATATCATTATAAATGACGACTTTGTTATCTTGAACAGGTAATGAGCCGGGGACCCGTTGTCCTTCGCTACCAGCTTTCTCAGTTCAATCGTGAACCGCCGGAAGAAGCATCACGAAATGCTCAACAGCCGCTGTTTTCAAGATTTTGCCTTCAGATAACCTGGGTGTGTCGCGCTTACTGAAATGATTGAGTTCATGTTTAAAGTCCAATCAGAAATTACCGTTCTCCAATAAAAATTACATCGATCGGTAAAGATAAATTTATTACAAAGTGAGTAGTAATTAAACTTTTTAGTTTCATTAATTTCATAACATTAATAAACGTCACTAATGTGTAATAATTAAAAAAATCATGATTAATCTAATTATGTAAGTCGAGAAAATCGAATTTATAAAATAAATAAAAAATATTTCTTCCATGATAACATTTCAATTTATAAAGAAAGGGTATAAACAGACTTTATGCCAAGGAAATTATTTGAATCTTTTTGATCATTGATGAATGTAAGATTACTGTAATTACGTAAATAATTTATTAATGTAATGTATGTAATTTAAGAATTACTCGAAACAGTAAAAAAATTTTGGAATAAAGTAAATATATTGATATTGATATAATCAATGACTATACGCTATGAAAATTAATATACGTGGTACGAATCGTTCATATACGCATTTGTCCAATCTGAAATAATCGATACTCTGAGAGAGAGAGAGAGAGAGAGAGGAATAAATAATTCATAAACGTTGCGGAGAACGGTACTGGGAATGGAATTAAATCTCGCGCCACCCTCTGATCACCGTACATGTATCAGCATTTGCATTTGCCAATTCAGCGACTGGCACTCACCATCTTTTTGTATTTTTTTTTTGTAACATATTACAACTTGGTTCTACAATTTTGTAAGCGTTTAGCGGTACATAGATGAACACCAGTAAAGAGCTTGCAATCGTAAACATTGTTTAACGCGTAACTGTCAATGTAACAAATTCGTTTGAATTGAATTTATTTGATTCTTGTTGCTTTTTGGCACTCACCATTTTTGCGCAATGTCCGTGCCTATGTTGTGGTTACAGTAATGTTCACATAACATCATCGCTGCCCGCACACGCGCAACCACGCGTTTACCATGCGGTTTCTTCGCGCCGACTATCGGTTAATTAACATTCACGAACACGCGGCGAAGGAAACGGAGGCGCCTCGACGCGTGTCTTTTATCGCCACACAGAACTGTGTAAATAAATGCCACCTACGTTTACACAGGTGTCAATTAAAATTGCCGATTATCCCCGGGTTTGTTACAGCAGAAACAAAAAAATGCGAACGTTTGTGATAAGCCTACGCGATCCAGTTGCGTCATCGAATTCCAAATTGACACTATCAACTTTTTATCATTCGCACTGCTCCGCACTGTTGAAAAATCATCCCACCTTTTATTCCTTCAATTCACTTTCCATCGGGTCTAATGTCAACTTGCGGGGACGTACTTTTTGTTTGAATCGGATTTTCATCTTGTTGATAAAATTTGTTTCATCTCACAGGACAATTGATGTGAAACCAATGTCGAGTCACTGCAGAATAGAAGGAAACAAAAACAAAGAGAAACGAAAAAAAAAGTTGCATGAGCGCGGAAAAACTTGTTGAGAGGCGCGCGTGGAACTTCGGTCGAGGCCGAAACGTCAAAGTCTGGACGCGGTCGGGATTTGTCTGTCGAAACTTGGGCGCTCGAAATATGACGACTGGCGCGCACGGGAGTTAGGAAGAAGAAAAAGAGGCCTCGTGCGAGAAAAGGAGCGTACAAACGAGGGAGCGAATTGGGGAAAGCTCGGCCCGAGTGGTGGCAGAGCAAAAGAGAGGGACGAACGCGTGTGCGCGTGTTGGTCTGCACGCGTGTGTGAGACCGGGCGTGTGTGCAGAGAAGCGTATCCTCCCGTCGAGCTGTCAGCGCACCCCTACCCAACCCCTCGCTCTTCTGTCGAACCCGACAGCCCCTCCTGTCGCCCCCTTTTCATCCCCCTCTCCTTGTCTAGTCTTATTCCCGGTTAAAACAGCCATTGCCCGCAGTACACGGAGATGGAGAATTTCTATCTCGGGTTTTCAAGACGTCAGACGGAGCATATGCTAACTGCGCGCTGTTCGCGGACACGTGGAATTAAGACCAGTCGGGTCTTGCACACTACCATCTTGCATGCATACACTTATCCCTTCGAACGAGATTTCGTGTTGGCCAGCATTTTGATGATTCAATAAAGTTTCCTTTGCTTCAACGTTTTTGGACAAAACTTTTACTGGTACAAAATGTTATATGGACTCGAGATATGATCTCTTTTATGATTATAGTTATTGGGAATTATTTGAGAAAAAAAAATCATTTTCAATAACATAATACCAGTGGTAAAATTATATTGGTGTAATAAAAGTCAATTTTAAGAAATCGTAAAACTACTTGACGTGCCAAAAAAAGGCAGGAATTCTTCAAACTACAGATATAGTGTAGTATGTAGTTTTTATGACTATACCAATTCCATTTTAAAAATTTCTCGAATATTTTTATTACATTCATGAAATTTGATATCAATTTGTTTCTGAAAAAAAAAATAATAATAATAATAAAAATAATAAAAGAATATCAAATTGTGTTACAATTAAATTGTGAACAACAAATTTGATATCATGAGAAATTAAACTATCAATGAAAATCAAATTATTTTTCAAAAATATTACCATAAATTATTAACTTTTATATTTATATCATAATTGTTTAAATTAAGTGTGTTCAAATATATTATAGATTTTGTCGTTTCTTTTTAACAAATTATCAAAACAATTCATCAGTTTTAATTTAAGATTAACCGTATTCGTTAAAGCACGTCAAGTTAATTTTGAAATACTTTTATTATAATTTTCAGAACCCTTTTTGTGAGTTTCTTAATATACGTTTTTTTACAGTGTGAATTACTATTCGGATCAAATGTCAAACCCATATAGTATTCGCCTTGCTTAAAAAACTGTTAATGTCATCCAAGTTTTTAGGATTCGAAAATCCGTATAAAAAGCTGAAAATCGCTCGAACTCCTGGAACGGCGAATGATCCCTTCGCGTTTTCACTCGAGCCGGGCTCATAATTCTTGTCGAGCGGCCAACCCCGAAACCGGATCTATCTCCCCTTTGGCCCCGGCCTTCAGCCTTTCCACCCATAGGTCTTTACTCATTTCCTCTTTTCACCCTTAGTCGATATATACAGGGTTGATTCGCCCCCGCGGCGTTGCGAGAACGTCACTCGTCGAAGCAAAGACCACGTGTGAGCGAAACAACGAATCGATCTGATCGGCATTATCCCGAACTATCGGGGGGAGGCTGACGTCTTTGTTTTGGCCCCGGAATTAATTTTGGATTCGTTTCTTGCGCTCACACATCTCCGTAAAATATTGTTTACGTAATGCTACGCGCGTTACCAGAATAATAATTTCTGACCTAAAAACAAAAATAAACCGCTCGTATTCTTCAAAATTTTCTGAGATATCAAACAGTGATATGTATGTGCCTTGACAAACAATTTTTGTTTCTGCGTTTTTATTTTTTGGATTCACATGCGATAACAATCGAATGACTTGTTTTTGAAATCCAACTTCTGGTTTGACGAAAATCAAAACAAAGAGAACTTTCCCCTCTGACTCACACGACGGAATAAAACTATCTATTTTTAGAATTAAAAACTTTATTCAACATGTTCTTTAATTTCTATTATTTTAATCCGTGAGTTATCCATAGTTATCACGTAAAACAACGGTCAGGACTGTCAGCTGCCGCAAAATGGCCACACGAAAATTAAACCCTCAAAATGGACTTAGCATAAGTGTGTCAAACCAAGCGACGATTTCGAGCATGAAGTGATGGCTCTATCCAATCCTCGTGCTAGGAATTCATATCCACATCCATCGTCCATATCGTAGGCCGAACCGCAGCCATGCCAGAATGAAAGCAAGACCAAGGGAGAGTAGCGCCTATGATTAATGGCCGCCATTACGGTACGATAATTATATGTTGCTCTATGGACGCCCCCACCAAAGAAACATGTACGCCTAGGTACCTCGGAACAGCCAAGGCAGATGATATCCTGCTCGCTGGCCAACATCTCCAAATGCCTGACGTGCGTTACGTGCGCGCTCTTCCCTGTGATCGTGCTGGGATCGACACGTCGATACCGGGCAATACCTTTCTTTGTTAACAACCGAGGTCCAGGGTTCGCGGCCTCCGGTAATTTGTGACCGTAATCGTGGGAGAGAAAAAAATTTTTTCTCCACGACCCGTGTAGAATTGGCTCAGCGCGAACAAGCAAACACATTTTTGTCTCGCCACCACAGACTCCGGAATTCGGACACAGACATCTCGAAAGCAAACAAAAAGCGGAAGAAATCGCGCCAACCTCGAGGAAAAAAAGCTTCCCCACGTGTGGCACACAAAACAAATATGGCCGCTAAATTCACAGCTGCTCGTATATCTTCCCGAGCGACCCGAGTGCGAAAGTGCTTCTGAAAAGAAAAAAAAAATCTTAACTTACAAACTCACGAAATACTTTACATTTGAACTTGAATCGTTAACATGCTCAAGTTTATGGGTACAAATTGAAGAGAAAGGGTAAAAACAAAAGTGAAACTGCTCCGAGGACGGAGTTTCATCCGATAAATAAATGAACCATTGGAGATCGATAGCGAGCAATAAGAGGCTGAGCGAGCAAGATTTTCTGGGGAGTGTAAGCTTGTAGTCGTGTACAAAGTCCACCCTGCTGAAATCTCCACCCTCGAGCGTTTCGAATGGCGCTCGTAAATACAAAAAAGTGGGCTTCACTAGTCTTCTTGCTTTTCCCTCGGGATGGCCTATTACGCTGATTCTCTTACTAACCGCAATCATCTAAGTATTTTTTCTAAAAGCCAGGTAAATGGACAATTGTTGGGCGATTATCTACCGAACCGTTTTGTAATTTATCAGCAATCAAGTAGGAGATGACTTTTAGTTTGACAAAAAAATTGGTGTTTGAAATTTTGAAATTTATTAAACTGCAAATTTTGGTAAGTTAAAGCCAGCTCGTAAATTAGTGGGATATCTAAATATTATATGAAATTACAATGTATCTTGTAGGGTCGGCTTCTTTTTGTACACCAAGATAAATAAGGTTCGCTGAAATAATTATGACAAATCGCGTATGGAGATTGTTGAAATTCTCATTTAATAACCGGAGGATTATACAAGATTATCATAATGTTCTTCAACTGAACCAACTTTGATACGCTTGAAACGTAAACCGCAGCAATAAATTCTTTAACACAAGGGAATTGACAGTGTTGAAGAGTGTTATTTGTAACCTTCCTGTGCCTGTAGGCCAAAATGGTGTTATATTATTTTGCTCGCGTCGGGCCAAAAAAGTAACAAGCATACAGATGTAACAAAACAATCAAAGTTGAGGAACCTGATTAAACAATTTGTATTTCATTAGCAGAAGAATTCGCGCCATTCATCATTCTCGGACCTTTTGATTTCGACTTGTGAAAACGAAAAGAATAAAAATAAAAAAAAGAAGAGGAGACGCGATATTCTTTGATAATTATGTGCTGAGAATCTCTTTTTATGATTTATCGGTCGCATTATACGGTTATGCAAATCTCATCGTTTTTGACAAAAATGAGTCGTAAAATGTCGGCGAATGTCCATGGTGAATGACGACGTGTAGTCCAAGCGATAGGTGAAAAATTCTTTTAACGGATGAGCGTATACGAGTCCGTAGGTGGTCATTACGGGCAGCCTATCATCATCGATAATAAGGTCCGTTCTGTTTTACCTGACAGCAACATTAGTTAACAACGCTCGTCCACAATGAATCACAATTTTTCTATTCCACTATCCGGCAAAGGTAAAAAATGGAAAATGTATTGCTCGTGTCCCAAGATGTGCTATTTGGCAGTCACAAAATGGTTCACAGGAAATTGAGTAATGTTCAACGGAGTCGCAACGTTCTTTGTCGGCGCGCGGGATTCACGCAAATCGGGGGTATTAAAAACTATTTGAGAATATCAGGGTGCATGCATGAACTGCTCTGGAGCTATAGTAACAAGAAGATTGTGTTGTTCATAAGTCTTCGATAAGGTTCGGAGGCAGAGCAGGGACATTTTGGAATATTTATGACGTGTAGGGAGTTGCCCCGGATCGTTCGTGGCAGGAATGTAAATTACTCGTTTAACAAGTAGACGTTCCGCTTGCGATACACAATGGAAGTCTGAGCCTTGATGATTGTTCGTACTAACAAATACCTGCGACGCTTTGTGAACGTATTATGACAATGAGAATGGAAAGAAATTGAGACGTGCAGCTCAACCCGTACCGTGAAAATGAACCGTCCTCGGAGCTTTTCTCATATCACACCATCCTGTTTTGAATTGCGTAACTGCTAAGTGACGCACATGCTTTTCTACATCTCAATTTTTTAATCTATTGAACAATATAAAGTGTTTGCCGTCTATCCATATTTTTTCACAGAGAAAACTATGCAAATAATTTTGTTTACAAAAACTGATTAGTACAAAATAATAACTGAGAGTTAAATATTTTAGAACAAAGTTGTTAGTTGAAAATTGATTTTATATATTGGAGTCAAGGCATCCAAAGAAATGGCGAAAAAACATTTTTGGTTTCGGTGTAAGCACAATGTGGTCCAAGTGTTGTTCGCTGTGGTGCAATTAGCGCGTCATAAATCCTGCGGATAACGAGACGTGGCGCCCCGAAGGCTTCAAGGCGCTCTTCCGAAGTAGCAAAGCGTTCGCTAACTCGAGCAGCCGCGTCTCCATAAGTTCTGTTCCATTTGGCGACGTACGGGTCGACTCTCTGACACGTTCAGACTCTTTTTCCTGGCCGATATAGCCGTGAACCCACGCGCAATCCATCTTCCGCCGCCCGACGACGAAAATAACTCGAATTTAAGAAGTTCACGTTCGAAAACAATACGGACTAAGTTTCCATTGCGTAATGGACTCCAACCCCAGTGTGCCGGCACAGAATGAAAGGCCAGGATATGATATTTTCGATTCGCGTATAGCTGTACCTGCAGAAGAAGCGTAGAGCAAAGAAGAGAGCAAAAAGGGAGAAGCAGATGGAAAAGTATATTCAAGATCGATAAATCAGGGTCTTGATCAGCGCGAACGGGAAATAAGACGCTCAAACCTTCTCTTTTATTTTGCACAATTCGCGAATGGTGAAGGGTGATCGACAAATAAGGCGTTGGCAAACGTATATCAAAAAGAATTATGTTATTTACGTCGTCAAGAATTTTTGGCGATGATATTTTTTTTTATGGAACTGATGTTTGTTGTGAAGTTTAGAATAAAGACGCGGCGAAAAATAAGATATGTTGTTTGCTTTTAGCGGCGAAATTGGAAAGAATGCTGGAAATATCAAAACATTGCAAATTGCAAGGGAATGCGGTTGATATAATAAAAGGCGAAACACTTGAAAAATACTCCACGTGTTTGTTGTGGCGGAGGCAAAGAAGCGAATCTGCTGCAACTTCTTTAACCAGCGTACAGCTTGGATTTTCCACGTGACATGCAAGCACCCCATCCTGTCGGATCGTTTCCTCGGCGGCCCTTCCGCCGCGGCACTCGTGATTTATTGCGACGGAAAATACGAGAAATGAGAAGCGACCCCCGGCCACGCATCGCGTCCCTCTGCTAACGAAATAAAAATACACCGTGCGCGACCGCGAACAAAAAGCGAAACATCCGGCCGAAGGTATGGGCGACGACGAATAAAAATTATTATCTCCACGCGGTCCTGTCTTAATATTTTCACAATGCATGTCCACGTTCGGTGCGGGAGATTCAGCCCTGCGGTCGGCGAGTTTTTTTCCCAGTTTTTTTTCAAAGCCAAAAGAAAATAGAAGGTGTCGACACATTTTTTAAATCGATATACAATCTGGCTAATTGAGTTTGTGCGAAAACCGAATATAATTTTTGGTGGCGCAAAATCACACGCGATCATTTATTTTTATTTCAAAAGTAAAATATTAAATCGGACCCTTGAAATTCTGAACTTGTCTTTGCTTATCGCTGAAATATTCGAAATATATCATCTACCTTATATATTTAGTTTGAAACTCCAAAATCGAGGCAAAGTTCGAAAGCGAGAAAGGAAACGTCACGGCACGATTTACAACACAAATATCCGGCTGAGGGGTGGTTTTGGCGAACCATAATGCGCGCCTGAATTAGGAAGGGGTTGATTTCGGAGGCGCTTTCACACGTGATTAGCGCACTTGTTAACGGGTTTCTACTGAAAATAGTTACAAATCTGTTCGCTGCACCCTACAGGAGCAAATTGAATAACTCCGAGAGACGATTTCTGTCGGAGACTGAGAATCTCGAGAAAATTGGGGGAATATTTTGCGCAAAGGATGTACACCTATTGTGGTCCCCGAGGATACTGTGAATAAAAAAGGAAAGAAAAAAAATAGAAAGCTAACATCTCTCGTGAGAGTATTGTTCGTTGCGTCACTGAAAAAGAACGTCGAGTCGGTATAATATCAAAATTTATGGCCGGACCTAGTTAGGGCCTTGTTCGAGAAAGGTTTCCTTCTTGCTGGTTCTGTTACCTGCAGTTATACAGTATCAATATCGATTGAGCTTTATTAACTTTGCCAAACATTATTATAAAGTAATTTATGTTCCAAACTTGCAGAATAAAATTGAATAAAATTAAAACTGTCGAAAGCGTTGATTTCTAAATTAAAAAATTGATATTTTTGATTATTATCATAGAACAAATTCAAGTATTTCTTTATCCGTTTTATTTTATTTTGTTTCATTTTTTTGAATGAATTCAACAATTTGATTTGATTAGCAGTATCAGATGTTGCACCTTTTTCTTTAACATTAAATTTGGCGCGACTTGTTGAAATTGCCCATTAAATGGAAATTAATTAAACAAGCTGGAGCGTTGAACTTTATCACGTATCGCTGTCTACAAATAGAATCAAACACAGGAATTAATCGTTGGATGTAGTGAGACGACAGCTCCAACTAATCGGGTTAATCGAAATTCTGGCCTGATGTATGGTCTGCTAAAAATTGGTTTTGTACCTCACTCGGAACGCACGGTCGAAACTCTCCTGACAAATGTTTAATACCGAATAGCTCCTCTAGCGATGGGTTAAAACAATCAACATATCATGCTGTCGATTATGCTAATAATCATTGGAACTAGAAACCGAAATTATTTCCACTGTTGATTACGCTTGTCAATTTGCTAGGAACAAAATTATGTACCAAGCAATTTTTCACTTTCAATCAAATGATTTATTGCGGTCAAAAACAATTTTTGCAAAAGGCATTTTTACGAATGTCATTTTTCGAAACTTTTCAAACAACCAGTCAAGCAATAAGTTCAAAAAAACTTTTTAACTACAATGATTTCGAGTTGAATATATTTTTTCCACTCAAAATGTCATAATGTTATGAAAAGTATTTGATACAAAGAGTGATCTATCATTTTAGTTCTGATTGTGGGCAAATATTGTCTTAACAACTGTCTTTCAGGGGCGAGAAAGTAAGAGCATAGATGTGTTGGAACGAGTAAGGCGAAATGGTGAAGCGTATGGCGCGGATTGGTATGGCGGTAACTTAGGCAGTGTCGGTTGGCTGTGAGAGCCCTCGCTAGCGTTCGCATTATGTCCCTTCCGTTGGTTGTCAGACGCTTGACGGACGCGGGGGGACGCCTCGGGAGGGGCGTTGGGCAAGGCAGGAAATGAATGCAATCAACGGGGGTGATTGGAAAATTTGACGAAGGGTAAAAGTAGGTAAGGCGGATCGGACGAACGCCCGAAGAGGGAGGAGAGGGGGGGGGCTTATCAACGGCGCGTTGCATCACACTGCGGATAACATCTGCTGCCATATGTCGTGCTGCGTAATATATCTTCACGAAACGTCGATTCAATCGCCGATCATTATGCCGATTACGCAACACGCAAACTCGTTTAACATCCAATGTTCTCATGCTTCCGTTATTGATATAAGTTGCTGAGTCCCGACACTTGATTTGTTTTCCTCTGCCAAGATCACTGCAGATTTGACACCGTTCATTTTTCAGCCGCCAAATTCAACTGTCAAAGAATGATTTATTTATTAATTAGTAAAATTGAAACAACAAATTTTGAAACACAAATTTTCGTAATAGTTTATGTTAATTTTGGTAGGCGACAATTTTAAGACCACGTTGGAGAAAAAAAGAGTCATTTCACATTTCAATTTTTGTTGACAAGTTGCCGAATAAATTTATTAATATGCAAATAGTAAAAGTTCGCGCCAGCAGGTATACGCCTACCGGAAAACACGAATTGGCAGAAACAATTGTTCCGCGAGGACTGTTGGATGAGTGTTGCACTTTTGATGCTGGCGTTGTGATAAAAATAATATTTAAGACATGAAAGAACCCGCGCGCGTTACTGAATCCGGCATGTATCAGACTCGTCGCGTAAACAAGAAACTTGGTGAATTATAGTTAACACTGGAATTTGTGTTCTTGCGGCGGTTGCACGGGTTCCTCTGGAATTCACCGTGGAACAATTACAATTAAGAGCGGTTAGCGAATTACTGAACATTTCAAGCACGCGGCTTAAGAGATTCCAAGTATTGTGCATAGTAGGCCTGTTAGGCCTATTCACGGCAATTCCGATTATTGTTTGTGATCTATTTGTGCCCGGAATGCACAGGGGATGCTAAATCAGTGAACGAGTTGAATAACATTTTGCAACATTGCGACAAACAATTGCGATAACTTTTATAGTGATTTCCATTTAGAAGAAAAGTCATTTTAAAAAATGTTTGTGCAAAAAATTTCAAAAAATTTTTATCCCAGTGTTGTAGTGACGAGGGTAATCAGTTTCATAAGTTAGCGAGTCTGTTATCAAAGGTGAGATTGTATAGAGGGAATTTAAGCTTCCCTTTTCGAAAGCCCGAGGCGCTGACCTCGTTAAATTATCTTAATTAGAATAACTAATTATCGTTTTACACAAATCATGAGCATTTCCGCACTAAAGTTATTCAACTGTTTTTTTTTACATAGAATAGAATGAAAAATTCATAACCGCACAATTTTTTTTATTGTTTTCAACACCTCTTTTGATTTAAAAATATGTTCGACAGAAAATAAAGAATTGGAATATTTTGATCGCACAATTTTAACAAATAGCTTGATGTGGCCGAAAGTAGTTTCTTTAACGCTAAAATCGTTGGAAATATTTTCTATAAAAAGTTTCAAATCCGAGATCCAATTCAATTTGTAAATAATGAAGTGTTTTGTTAATATATTATCATTCGAATAGGTTGGTAAATATATTTATAACTGTTCGCCACAACTTAAGTGTCAGTTATTTCTGTAATTTATTAACTATTTCAACATAAAATTGACCAAACGCCAGTTCATATATAAATCAACGAAAAACTATTTGGTCTAAGATTTGAAAATGTGTATAAATGATATCTTTTAATAAACACCCGGAGTTTGCAAAATTGTAGAAAGAAATGAAATAAATGTGATCTAAATCATGCGTAGCAGTGGTGGACCTTTACTCTTCACCGGCTAAATTGATCTATTAATACCCGCCAGTTTACAGAAATTTGTTACGTTATGAAAGCTATCCACGTTGAAAACCATGATTTACATGTGATATTTCGTTCACGTTAGAACTAAAATTACCAAGGTAGTAGAGTCGCCACGTCTAACTTATTGCGCCAAAACACCGGGGTATCTTTCATTAGATAACTCATTAAAAACGAGGAAACGTCAAACAGGCCGAGACCAAGGAAAACATCAAAAACTAACGCTGAATCATTTATTGTCACGCCGGCAGTCACACGGAATTTCTATTTCTCGCGGTAAAAGCTTTCGCGGCTTTATTTATTGCGTCGACTGGTTCATTCAGTTTTCCTTATGATTTTAGCTGCTAATTTGTGGAAATACTAAATGTATTCATCAAGATAAACGAAAAGGAATTTATGGCCGTCACGATTCGTAATGATGTGTGAAATAGTTTAATGTTTGCCAGGAATAAAATATTGTTCGGTCATCATTCTCTCGTGTATTATAAACATTTGAAAACAGAAAAGATTTTTCTAACCCCCTCTGGTTCCTCTACGACACACACTGATTTACATGAAAGTGATTTGATGGATTGTTACACATGTTAAGATTCATTGATAACAAGTCTCACAGAAATAACAAAATTATTCTCACAGCGACGTCGCGTACACGCTTTTGCGGCTTGTTTGAGAGCTGAAAAATGAGTTCCAATTATTCGATCAATTGAATTCGTGTTTGCAATTTGTTGAAACTGTTAAGCACACCACTTTGCGAACAACTGACGCAAATTTTGGGATCTATTCTATTTTTGGGCCCCACGGGTGGAAAGATTATAAAGAAGCGACACGCATGGCAGGATGACTCGAGCTCACCTCCTCCGTCGTTTCTTTTTTCGTCGTCTCCGTCGGCGGCCGCGTGCTCTGCTCTCCCCCCTTTTGCAGGGGGTGGTGTACGTGGCCGTGGGTATCAGGGCGGTTGCTACGCTGCCAGCGGCGTCCTGCTGGGCCTCGCTTCCCTGCACCGGGGGCCTTGTTCTCGCCCCGGCGCTGGGCCCCGTGGTGGATGGTGCTGCGTTTGGTAGGTCCTCGGTCGCAGGTCTCTGCCCGCCGTGGTCTCGCCTCTAGTCACCGCGTCCGCTCTCGCGACGATCGGCCTCTCAAGGTCAAAGCGCAGGAGGTACGCGACGGACACACCATTTGTCTCTGCGAGCCCGTCCGAGTTTATCGTAAAATCGAGCGAGGTGAGTCCATTCACCATCACCCTTTCGCACCTCGCCGGCTCTGCGATCAAGATCCAACGATCAGCAGACGATCGTCAACATCGCGCTCGTTGTCTGGCTTATCAACTTGTCCCACGATTGTCACCACGATTGTTTGCTCTTGAGGTCACTCTCAACACGTTCGACGACCTGCTGCAGACTTTCGGGAACGAACGATTGCACGCTTATCTGAACGTATCCCAGACGGAAACACTACATGGTAACTTGCACGAACCGCACACTCTGAACCTGACCGGACCAGATCGGCACGAGATTCGCAACTGTCTCGAACGGGATGTTCGCATCTGGCGAACGCAACGTCAGGTCAAATCACTCGGTTCACACTTTGGCTCGCCGGGACACTCTTAACATGGACGATAGAATCCCGGGCCGAATGGACGAGTGTTCCGCTGGTGACGACGTATAGGAACACTCCGTTTGCCGGAGATGCGACGTCGTCTCTGGTCCGTTCTGCCGCTTCCACAGCCTCCACCACGAGACCAGAGCGCCGCGACGCGAGGCGTCCTGCACATGCGTCCAACTTTGTATCCCCCTCTGTTAACCAGCCCGCGACACCCCCTCCACCCCCTGTCATTCTTCATGATAGCGCAGTATAGTATCCCGTGGAAGCGGGGGACTATCGCGCGCCGTCACGCCGTTCCTTTGTGCGTCAACAAAAGCCCCGCGAAAAAATATCTATAGTAAATTTCGGAACCCAAATCAGCGCCATTGTTTTCGCCCGATCGAAGCCCATTCAGCGAGCCAAACGCAAGGTTCACGGCCAGATTCGATGCAAGAGTTATGACCGTTCGCGTGGATAAAAATTTATTAAACATCGTTCATCGTGAAATAAATCCGACTTTTAGCACAATTGAATTCAGTGTACAATTTTTCGTCCTTTTTGTTGTTCTATTTTGTTTTGCCCTTTTTTTTTATCACATCCTTATTTAATAGAGATCGAATTTCGCCACAGGAAACATTCGAATCACTTCTGAACGTGTGGGGGCCTAAAAAAAGTTGCCTAATTACGCGGAGAGGTGTCAATTCAATTTGAAAACTTGTTCAGCGATGAATTAATGCGTGGCAAAATCATTTATGCAGTCGATGATGTGGTCGGCGCAGGAGATGGAATTAGATGGGCGACGTGCACCGCCTGAAAATGCAGCACAAGGTGCCGCGCGGTGAAATAGCTGAAAATCCTAGCAAGAGACCGACCATGCGCGCAAAACTGCTGACGGATTTGGCCGTCAATCTTTCAGCAGCCATCGTAAAGCTATCGGGTGCGGGCCAACTTTGCACCCGACGGATCTTGGGGCACCGCACTCTTATATCAGCAAGTCTCAGCGCCCCACCGTTATAGATAGTCGGCAATATATCTATCTCTAACACGCCAGTGGACAGGAAATGATATAAATAGTGCCAATACCCAAATCGATGAATGTCAAATTTCATTCCACCTGTGTGGCTTTTGTCGCCGATTAACAATACTTTTGAGGCCACCATTCAGTAAATCACCAACCCTTTGCAAGTGAAAAAAAAATTATCTCCGTCGAGCACTTTGTCATTTTTCAAGGCTGCTGGGCGATACTATCTACTTATAATTTAGATTTATGTTTGGCGAGCGATTCTATCGGAAACTAAAATCGGAACAAGTGCTTTTGTGTGACTGAAACGTATTGAAAAACGCAAATTTTTACTGACCTGTTAACAACTTTGACACTCAAGACTAGATTGTATTGCACGTCGATGCGAAGCATTCCAAATGGTCTTACCTGCAACAGAAATAAAAAAATAATAATTAATACAGTGCAACAACGAACCATTTAAAATACAATAATTGGTCGACACATTGCACACGTTGCACAGGGGGAGAAAAAAAGTTCTACCATGACATAATGCGGCTGATAAAGAGTGGGTTACGTCATAAATATTAATTGCTGTTTTGCACTCGACCGAGTCCTGATTGGTATCACTTCCCTGCCTGCGTTGTGCAAAGAAATGCACGCTTTACATCCAACAAACGTTTGTGATTCTTAAAATAATTCGCTTCAGCTCTAACAATATTTTCACTTGTATAAAGATGAGAAAACATTGTGCGCAACGAATTATACGTTGTGAAATTCTTTCATAATGACACGTGTTTTTTTTTCGTCCCCCTCTCTCACCTTTTTTCATTATATTCACTTGTTTTATGGTAAATTATTATAATTTTTGCGTACGTTAGGTCGCTAAGAAAACTGGTTTATATTTCGAGCAACTTGAGTTAATAAATATTTTATGACATGTTCCAGCTTATATTATAAACCATGGCAAAACTTTTTTTCTCTTCCACTCTTATCAGTATTTTGTAATAAACGACTTGTTGCAACCATTATTTGATGGCAGATATACATTTCAATTAATATTACATCGTCGTTGGATGTTTTTAAACCGGCTAACAGATGCATAAATAATCAGCTCGTTGGTTTGTTGCTGTTGAGATGCTAAACATAGATCGTGGATGTGATGAGTTGTGTCCATTCAAAATTATATCATTGAAATTCTGATTAATCTGCATTGAGTAGCCTCATTTAGCGGGCGTAAGTCTCAGTTGTAAGAACAGAGCGACGAAAGCGAGACAGCTTGTTAATCGTTAGCCGGGACAAACGGTCGCAAGAAATTAGCGAGACTTGAGCTTAGGTGAGTTCTTGGTACATCGTCAGAGGCGTAAAACAGACAACGGAAGTAGCAAAGTCTAGAACGAGAGCAACGTCCAGAGACCGTGAAACAAAGCAACGCCGCCAGCCGTGTAATTGGACTCCCTATATGCCGGGCTTGAATCTCGTTTTAAGAAGCAGTGCAAGCCGTCTCTCTTATTTACTAATCGAGACCTCCGTTGAGACTAATGCCACTCCGTGTATCACTCGTGTTGGTGCAGCATACGTCCAAGCACTCGACTGGCTCGGTAACAGTAGCCAAGAGCAACGTAAAACGGTCCAACGTCCGTTTGCCTAGTTGGCTCTTGATTACAGGGACACCCCACTCATTCCACGCTTCCCTTCCAATCCAACCCATCCTCTTCTCGCCACAGTTAAACTTGCTTTCACGGTCGTGACATAATCATGCTTTTTTATTCCTTGCGCCAAAAAGATTCACATAAGTTGACTGAACTTTCAAGTCCCTTTTTATATACCAACTCAGAGTGTGTGGCAGCTGAAAATTTCTAAACAAAACACATTCATATCTGTGACCAGTTATAAGTAGCAGCATACTGAAAAAAAAAAAAATTATTTTTGCTGCGAAAATTAATCAACTTTCATGCCTGGGGTACAATTTTATTTACGATACGTACTGTAATAGAAAAAAATAGGCTGAGACAAGTGGTACGTGTAATAAAGTTACTGTTGATGAAAGATGGCTTAGGTATATACTGTGCAGTGTCACAGTGTACTACAACATTGACCAACCCTACATTGTCTCTGATCCGAACAGTGATAATACCAGGGACCGTGACTGTCCACCAGCGAGAGCATGTGCGACGTGACCCAATTCACTCATAAGCTCCACAACTTGGGGCCCCCGCGAGGAAAAAGTTTCCTCACTCTCAATCAGGGACATTAAGATAGTTAGGTATAGAATGAAGAATGGCCAGGATGTTGTATGTTGTTGAAAAAAAAGAAATATTTCACCTCAAAAGATAAAAAATACTACAATTTAAAAAAATTTACAATCACATGTCACACGAGTGGTAAAATTCTGCACAACTGTTCTACCAAACTATGGTGTAAAGGTAAATTATTAAAGCTGCTTTTGCTTAACCTTTCATTTGAATATATTTTTTTCTTTATCCTCGAAGGTATCAGCAATGTCTTTAGGAACGAAACATCTTTCCACAAGGAGTTGTTCTGAAGATTCTTTGCTCTTTTTGCAGTAAGGAGCTGAAATCCAAAGAAAAAAAGACGAGAGAAAAAATGAAAGAAAAAAGACGAGGGATTCGAGTGTACCCAAGTTTACCAGACGCACGAGAACAGTTCGCATTTCCTGTGCATCGTCTCAAGAACGAGCGGTTAGGTTAGGTACGTCGTGGTGTACCGATGTATAGGTTCATCCAGCTGTAGTAGCAAACTCTCTGCGGGAGTAGCCCGTGCAGAAGCGAAGCTAGCGAAGTTTGCTCGAAAGCGTGACGGGGGTGGAACGAAGGGTGGCATGCCACGCCACACCAACGTCCTGAGAAAGACAGCAACAGGGTTTGAGCTAGATGGAACGATACGAAGGGTAGACAAGGGGCTGCAAGAGGGGCTGAACCAGAGTTGGAGCGATGGCAGAGTATTGATTTAGTGGGCTTCGCTTTCTCCTTCTATTTGTTCCTCTCGTTCTACACCTCCACGTCTCCGCGTCTACAACGTGGATATCAAGTCTTTGAAGCTCCTCCAGCGCCGCCATTCTTTATTCATCCTCGATGTTTCTGAGTGACGATTTAACGAATTATTTGGATTTTTGTGTCAAATTTTTTTATTACTTCAAAGA
This sequence comes from Trissolcus basalis, assembly GCA_025266255.1. Taxonomy (NCBI): domain Eukaryota; kingdom Metazoa; phylum Arthropoda; class Insecta; order Hymenoptera; family Scelionidae; genus Trissolcus; species Trissolcus basalis. The sequence continues at coordinate 27,974 of JAAMPD010000193.1, forward strand.
ACACTCAACAAAAATAGCAAAAACATGAATTCCTAATTTTTGCAAATAATTATTAAAAATAATTTAAAAATTATTAAGCAATTATTTTATAATTACAATTGAACAATTATTTGAAATAAGACATCAATTAAATTTGACATAAGTATAAAAAGTGTCAAAGCAATTGAGTCAACATTTTGAAAATCGCCATTAAATTTGATGTTATTACGAGTTACTTGAACGAGAGGGAGTCGCTTTGAATACATAGTCGATTATGAATGAGCGCATGTATTAATTTTTCATACTACGTGATCCCATAAAGAATAACGACATTTAATTTATGTGAAGCGGCACAAATCGATGAACAAACACACGAAGCATTACGGAGAGAGATTGTTTCGAGCGTTTAAATAGTAAGACAACAATTTAATTTGTTTTTGTTACACTCAAGTATTTATTTCATTGTAACATTTTTGTGACTATACAAAGGTAGCGCCGAGGTGTTGGTTATCGTGTAAATGATACTTTGTCACAGTGCGAATACGTAATCAGGTGTTATGAGTTGCGCCTATCGCTATCATTCTTTTTTCCACCTCACATTAAATCAGCCCTGAAATCACGCATGAAAACCCAATTTGTTGTTTGTCAGACGTTTTAAATAATGATCGTGTTATTATCATTTATTACATACGTTAATGGAAAGCATAAAAAAAGTACGATCTTTTGATAAATTTGTTTTAGTTGAATAAAGAATAGCTGCGAGTTTCCGTAAGACGGACGAGGAGACTGAAGATGCTATCAGTATGTAGTTAAGAGGTGTTTACAACTACCGCAGAGAGTGAATATGTGGGTAAGTGGGAGAAAAGATGGCAGTAAATATTCCCGGTTCCTAGCGCGCTTTGGTAGTATCCGTTCTCTCCCTATATTCGATTCCCTTTCAACCAAGCAGCCAAGTACACACTCCGTCTCGTCGCGACGAGGAATTCCAATTTAGACTCGTCGGTTTTCCTTTCTGCTCTTCTTTTCAAACCTAAAACGTTCGATCGATTGCTCACGCAATCTACTTCCTTCCATTTTCCTTCGTGATTGGATTCTTTTCTTAGGGAGCGTTTCCCCTGGCTCAGTTTAATTGAAATTACTTAGATCAACTTCATTCTTAATCTACATTCGATAAATTTATAACATAGGTGGTGTATTAATTGAAACGCTTGATTTTCTTTTCTTAATAAAATCCAATTTTCATTCGTCCGAGAAATAAAAAACAAACGTTTAATCATAATAAGAAAAGATGATTTGTTTTTTGTAATCCAATAAGAAAAATTGGTAAAAGAGCAAATCAGACCTTGGTAGACAAAAAATTGAAACGGAGGGATTGGCATAACACCGTACGGACATATGATCGAAATGCAATTACGATAATGGCATCTTCACATAACATAAGCCAAGCTGACGCGCCCTTTTGGGACGAGCTTAAATATCAGGACAAAGGTTACGTTGGACAGGCCAAGCGGGGAACACCCTTCGCTGTGGATCCTCCCTCGGGAACAATCTAACACGATACCTCGGAAAACTTTTCAGAAAAGAAATTGCCAAGCCGTCGGACTTGAAGCTAGAATATTAGAAATTCCGCGCTAGCGAGAAGCCGATGTCGAGGGGATATCAGCGCGTCAAATAAGAAGATACGTTGAATTACGGTCACCGATTGCCGAGGACGATGTTTTCTTATTGGATATCGGACAGTGACGTATTCCCCGGCAGAGCCATGTCTTCGCGAGCAACGTCTATGCGTCAACGACACTTTGATTAATTTCATTTTTTTTTCTTTTCTAGATCGTTTCACCTTGTACCTTGTCTATCGCGCGATGATAAGACATTTTGAGAGCAAAAAGATTTTGTTTTACCGTCGAATTCATTTTTTTATCTTGTTATGTAATTTTGAAACTGATTTTTTGGTTGCGACAAGAAATTATTTATTGTTGGAGGTTAATAAAGTGACATTTATATTTTGACAGTCACCTCAATTCTTTTAAGAGCGGCTGTTATCTTTCTATATCAATATGCAGCAAATGTCACAGCACGGCTCAATGGCATTTTGCCAAATATTTTGCGGCACTTACGGTATAACATTTACAAAACATTTTGCATTCACGTTGAGTAACATTACAATTTGAAATGTATAAATTTGTTTCCAGATTTTTGCAAACAATTTTTTTTTCTATTCAATATTCTTCTTTTGTTTTTATCAAATTACAAAAATAGAATTTTTTGTTTCGAAATCGTTGAGATTTCGATATTTTTCGTTATTTGACAATTGAAAATGAAAAAGTTGACAAAAAAACGTGACGACAGGATTTTTATCAATTTGGAAATGTCAGCCAGTTTGGCAGACATTTGGTAGCGATAAGAAAATGTTTGGGTCTATTTGATAGAGTGAAAATGGTTTTTACGTGCAGCTGCCGCGCCGCCCTCTCTCGCAACCGTCAGACCGAGCGTTGTTTTGAGGATGAGGCTTAGGAACGGAAAAACAGCAGAGAAGAAGGGACGGCGAGGCGCGATCGAGGGTCCATAACACGAGAGGGAGGAGGTGGGAAAGCATTGCTGACGGCGGCCGGTACCGGGGCCATCGTATAGCTGGAAATGAAAGAGCAGCTCGACGGGCGATAACTCATTCATGAACCGAACGAGGCAGCTGAATCCAAGAGATACACACGTGCACCACGATTCAAAAGGATCGCTCGCTTCCTGACGCTGAGTATAAAAACCATGCTCTACAGCATGGTATTTTACTTGGATATCTAAATGTTGCAAAACTGATGGTTAAACATGTTCGAAAGAGCGTGTAGATTCCCGTCTAGATCATTCATGTGCGAGATAAAATGCTGGACATTATCAAAAATGGTTGAAATATGTTCAACTAATTGAGAGCTTCGCGGAATGTTTTCAGTAACCGTAGATCTTGCCAATTTTAAATAAAAATATCAAACTGACTTATGGACTTTATGGGATGGAAAAATCAAGCGGCAAGATAAGAAAAACAGGTCGCATGAAAAATAAAGATAAAAAAAATATTGAAAATAAACGGTCGCAAGAATTAAATTAATTTAAATATTTTGAAACGAAATTGTTATCGCTGTGATCGCGGTGTGATGGAAAATTTCTCGTTCTTCGAAACAAAGTGCAGATATTTATTTTTTCGCAAAATGGGGAATCATTGTTGATGGTATCACATATGGCATGAAACATTTTCTATCATTGAATTGGTATTGTCTCATCCAATCAATATGGCGAATGCAAACAGAACATACGGCTGGATCAAATATCACCGCTTGTCGCAGTTGCATTCACGCAGGTAATAAATTATATAGCTATCTACGTTAATAGTTATAATTAGTGTCGTTTTGAAATAGATGGGACGATAAATTGTCAACATTTTCTATTCAGATCTTGTCACGTATGTTTTGTCTTAAATTCATACTCTGTCTATTTGTTTTTAAAAATTTTCAATCAAACTTGATTTGTTTATTTTAAATCAAAATGAATATTTTATTAAAATTTTTTCAAAAATGTTATTCATTTTTGTTTTTGTTTTATACTCAAAGATCTTGTACTGATGAAAAAAGCAAGGCGAAAAGAACAAGGTTTCAACTTTACACAAATCCCATAAAATAGTTATCTCTTTTCTTTTTTCGTTGGCCATAATATTTACATGTTTATCCCATTTACAAATTCGTTCTCGTCAAACTATAAAAAAAGATCAAAAAGTCATTCGAGTTTTAACTGCTATCTTTGTTTTTGTAGATAAAAAGTCAGAGGCGCTTAATACCATTTAAATGACTGCAGTTACTCGGTATTATTTTCTAAATGGACCTAATCTGTAGGTGTCCGAGTCAATCCCGTGTTTACAACTTCTCGGTATCTTCATTCAAACACAAAAGACTGAATTCCAGCAAAACGTCTCGTCAGGTAAATCAGGTCAGTTTTCCGAACGTCTATTATGATGCTAAAATTTGACCTGCTCCAAAATTATGCAACATCAGAAAATTGTATAACCCGTAACAAAGAATATTATGCAAATTTTTTAACTTTTCATTGTACCCGGAGAGTCACCTTTCTGAATCTTCTTACGATTTTGGAATATTTTCATTCAAAATCCAAGATCAAAACGGGATTGTTTCATACGGATGTACGGTTGCCGATTAATATTATAATGCAAACGAAACCAACGTGACTTAAAATTTTTGAAGGCCAGGAGCGGCGTTTTGCGAGGTTTAGCAGTGCCTCGGTGTGAGAAAAAAAAGTGAAACTTTGTCTGAAGCATTGTGTTCGCTTTTCCGACTCGAACTAAAAGCGAGGGATGCGGTCGCGACCCTCCTGACGCATAACTTTCACTGCCATAAAAATATAAAGCTCTCTTTTTCCGACGCTCTTCTGTCTCCGGCTTGTTACGTAAATCGAGGTCTCTAAATCTTTTTGTGCTAACTAACCTTGAAATATACATTACTGACTTGTGCCGGCGCAGACGTTGTTTGGGCAAGGCATGATTTTTTTATTGCTCCATTTGCGTATGAAAAGCTTTCCCAATGACTGAATCTTCAGGAAATTACAGAAGATCGTAAAACGGACTGCAACATATTTAACACACTTGTGTTTAACTTCCATCGGGCGCATGGTATAATCAAGTTGCCCACTTAAGAGAAGAAATTATAGTTTCTGATGGCCTATGTTTATCTTTTCTTGCACCATGTGTTATTTACGGTGACGTTTTCCTTTAAAAATTTATGTTTTCGAAACTGCGGTCGTGCGACTGCAATACCTAATTGTTTCTTTTTAAAATCCTAATAAAACTGCCAGTAAAGTACTTATCCAATTAAATTATCCAATTAAATTAATTGATACTACGCAGGCAAAATTAAGTTTTATTTTTTTTCACCGACATAAAATTCATATAAAATTATTTAGTTCATAAAAAATACAACCTCTTCGATGGTACTTGATATCACATCAGTTGAATTTTATTTAAAATAAAGCATGTATAATAAAGCAATTAATTAATTGTAGATCTAAATCAATTAGTTTAAAAAATGGTCCGTATTCATAAAAATATTAAGGATTTTCTATAAAAATCGGTTAACAATGCCATGACGTTAGTTAAATTAAATTAGATGTGTGTTGCAACCACAAAGTGTTTATCTGCAACAGATTTTTTTTCAGCAAAAAACATAACTTATCATAATTAATCATTAACTTTTTCTTAATTAGCGCACGTTCGTTTGCATACAATAAACATAAAAACTTTCCGCTTCGTTATAAAACATTCTTGGCTCAGTATTCAATTAACAGCTAAACTCACATTACTTGATTATAGCCCCATGTCTGATAATTACAACACTTTTCTATTTCGCGTCACGTCACGGCTGTTTTCAATTGAACGGGACTATAGAATGAAACAATCGCTCGCTCAACAGACCAAGAATAATAAAAAAGCGACGGCTCTCAATAATCTGCATGTGACAGATGGATTACAACTGAGCCTAATGCGGCTATCGAAACTTGTGTATCAGACTGTACATAGTAAGAACCTCCCTTTAGCCGAAGCACAGGGGGAAAGTCTTTTCTGAACTCGAGCGTATCCGACAAAAGGGCGGGCAACTAGAACGAAGCTAAAAGAAGATTTAGACATCATCCCCTGACGGACTGGCCGGCTTACAAACCGATACCCCTCCCCTCTCGTCACAGTCTCAGGCTGACGGACAGCAAGCCCAAAGTCTTGCTTCGAAAATGTTTCCAACTCACTGGTTTTCAAGCTACGAAGACTAACAGCGCCAAGCAACACACAGCCAGGTTCGTAAATCGATCAAGGTCAGTTTCAACGTCAAATTCCGAAATTTTTATCCAGTCTGCGTAATAACGACAGCATAATTTCAGTCAGCGCGCGTGTATCTGCGGTGAAAAGTTGTGTTTCTTTTTTTTTTTTTTTGTTGTTTTTTTTTTTTTTCGTTGTCGTTCGATTTTCATTTATGGCGCGGAATAATTTTTTGTCCCGCGCTTTTCAGCCGCGCTCTCTTTTCAGATTTATGCGTTTTTGCCGACTGAAATATTTATCGTTTGTAGGCGTCGTTTTGCGACTGACTTTTTGCTCTTGGTCTCTCGCATAGAAAAGCAACGGTAAAAAGAATTCAAATGCGACGGAGGAATTGCGCTTAGCGGAGCCCCAAATTTCGTACGCTCAGAATTGGCTCGTTCAATCAGAGACGAAACATTGGAAGGGCGGGCTTAATTAAAATCTCCTTCGAGTTGTGCTATCTTCAAGACTAGCTCTGTTCTTTAGATGTTGTACGAGATGTGAGATTGAAACATTAAAAAGCTTTCTTGAGAATTAAGAGGTCATCCTCCCTGGCGCGTTAGCCGACGGTTCCCGCGCGCGCCGGTCCTCCAGATATTTTAATTAAACGTTGACGATCGTTTTGCTCTTTAGTCAAAATAGTTTCGAATAATTTTTCAATCGATCTAAACTCATTCAAGCCGAACTAACCAAGAAACAAAAAACAGAATAAAAAAAAAAATACTAAAATAAAAAAAGAAGAAACAGGATGAAATTCATAGTGGTTGAATTAATTTTAAAAGCATTTATGTTTTAGAAGCTAGTGGAAAATTAATAGCCTGCAATAAATGTTATCAGGTATGATAATTAATTACGACATCCAGGCGAATAACAATTCATTTGATCTGGAATTTGTAGAAAAAGCGATGAGTTCCGCTACGTTATTTCCATAAACTGGAATAGTGGCTTTGCGGAAGGCCAGTTGAGAATGTGTCGATAAGTGCCAAAAAAGGAACAGCGCGAATCGCTCACAAGCTCCGGTGCACATGTGAGGATGCGAGCGCACGCATGCGCAGTCGCACACGGGATACTAACAGCCTATGGAGTAAATAAATTTGCATATCGTTTGTTATTCAAATGCCGCCGTTCAGTCTTCTGATTCTCAATGAGGGAAACTATTCACGTGCATGTCTTGAGAGTGCACCGACGCGTCCGACGTTATAATTTATTGTTCTTTCGAGGTTTTCGGCCGCGTTTCTAAACGCTGCTAATGCGATGACAGTAATGCAGGCGCGGTTATAATCGCGATGATTATTCATGTTAATTTAATCCAATCCTGTGTGATAGCGCGATGAGAACGAGGTACACATGTTCCTTCAGCTTCTCCGGTGGCCTCGCCTTTAACTTGCACACCAACGATTATTTATCGGCGGTACGCTTAATCTTCAACAAAAAACACGATCGTTCCGGCCAGTTTCAGTGATTCGCATTTTAATTATCACAATTCATCAAACCATCCAGATTTATGTTCTTAAGAATATAATCGTCAACATTTTGTTCAATGTAATTGATGTATACCGTTTCCTATAACACATAAACGATTCCCTCTAAATAACTACAAAAACCAATTTCCCAAATTAATTCAAAATTTGTGAGAATTCTTCATTAGAAAATTTTTGAGACAGTTTTTTTTCTTTATATTGTGAAATACGTTCATCGAACTTTAATAATAGTTTTTATTTGAAAAACAAATTTAAAAAAGCCTCACAAATTATAAGTTGAAGACACCTTAACGTTTAAAATGAAGACTGAAGGTGTGACTGGAAAATATCTATGAAAATTGACTTAATTTGAGACACTTATCTTTTACAGTTATAGCAATATTTTATTCGGGAAAAATTCATTACAAATGAGATCCAATTTAAGATAAAAATCATTGTATCGGTTCTTGATCGATCAGATGGAAACATTTCCCAAGTTGGCGAACATCAGAAGCTTTTGAATGTGGCATATCACGATTCTTGTAGTTTACGGTATCGCATTTTTAACAACATCACGGAGAATAAGTTTTACCGTAAAAAAGGGTGTTAATTCCATACCCTTGAGGGTTAAGGGTTATTGGTGTGTAGCTATTGGATCGATATAAGTGGATCTATAAATTCATCCGAGAAACATCGAGCCTATATTTACTCTATTATGCAGCATCATTTTTATAAGCCGTTTACGTTTAACGGCAAATCATCGTTTAGATGCCGCGTCCTGATACGGGCTATAAATCTTTAAGTATCGTTGTGTTGGTAAACTGATATACAAAAGGAAAAAAAGAGGCATGCGTAGGTCAGTGCCAAAGGGAGCTTGCGTTGCCCAATGCTAGGTGGCAGCAGCGTCAAAACCAAGCGAAACTCGGAAGGTCACGTCCCGATCATCGCATAACATAACGCGCCATCTGACGCCGCTCCGGGCCATCCTCCCTTCCAACGTGGTTCCTCCCAAATTGCACAGATGGCTACGCCACGTCCCGCCAAAAATACCGTACAATTTCGAACGTGATTATAATGTTTCGGCGGATAATTTATACCATGAGATTAAATCAATGTTTATGAGCGAGGATCAAATTTTTGGTCGTAATTCTTGTTATTTTTTGGGGGCACTTCTGAGGTGTACTTGCGAATATTGATTTTATATGATGGTAAGTTAGGGAATACTGAACCCGGCTACGTCGGATTTACGAGTTTCTTTTTTTTAGTTTCTTTGTATTTCTTTCTTGAAAAAGGAAGAAAACATTTTTTCCGACTCATTTGCTTGGCACTTTTGTGTACGCGATGGGCATGTGTAATTAAATTTCGATGCCTATCATTAGCAAGCAATTCGCATCCTTTCAAAATTCGTTGCACGCAAGTGTTATCCTTTAGCGCCATCAACATTTATTACTCGCAGATCTAGATACGAATTATAAATTTAGCATAATGTATGCGCGCAGTCATCTAATATTCCGCAACGATCGAATTTGTTAATTGAATTCACAATGATGAATGTGAACACGTGTTTGCAAAAACAAAACTGGATTATTTTTTCAAATCAGATACATTTATCGGGAGATATTTTGCATGTCAAATTATATCATACAAATTTTTATTAATGCAGTGTTCTCCTTTTCAGGTTCCCCTGAAAGTTTTGAAAAATGGTTGCAAGAGCGGCGGCTGATATGACAGTGTCGTTTGTACATCGCGGGCGGTCCTCGAGTGGATGCATGAAATAAAGCACGATTTGACTTATCGGTCATTACTATCAAACAACTCTCAACGCGGTACGTGCAGTGCCAATCGAAATTTTGCGATGCCAATGGCTAACTACATTTGGGTGGTCCCGAAGGATTCAGTAAGGTGCCAAGCTATATTATTAGAAAGTTTCACTAGGACGTGATGGCACGTATGGTAAGTAAGTTCAGATCGGGATGCATAATCAAACCTCGGCAATATGTTTGCGTGAAATCAGAAATTGTTCCTAATACTCAAACCATGATAATTATATGATGATAAAATTGAATAAAAATTCTCAATTAAATTTTAAGTAATTTTGATGAGTTTATTTTTGAAATTTAATTTCACGGGACTTATTGATTTTAAATGAGCCAAAATCATTATGAAACAACATGATATCAAAATGTAATTTTTATTACAGATGGATTGGAAATTGCATAATTGATCCTCACTGAAGCATATGGTCAATGTGAATTGACGTACGGTATCTCTAGCCACGATCAAGTCTAACGATAAATTTCGGCTATTCAGGTTCAGGCATAGTAACGATTACGACGCGGGAGGATAAACGATCAACGGCGGTGAGGATGCAACTGCATTCGACAGGTAATAATATTCTGCGCGGAGGTTGTAACTCATTTTCGATGAAGGTGAAGGAAATTGTGATCTGACGAGCAAAAAGGAAGCATTATACTTTTATCCCGTTCGTGTCTGTGAGTCGATATATGAAACAAACGTTGCAAAAAATTTCATAGTGATTTATAGATTGCAAAGTTGCGCCTGCAATCTCGATCATTCAACCGTTGTAGGTCTAACGTTGCTTGACATTTTGTTTCTTCATTCCATTTCATAATTACACCGTTTTTGTTCGTTACAAATTTCATTTTACCGTTAGATCAAATCTTTAATTCAATTTTATTTGTTCTAAAACAATAATTTAGAAATTTGATACACTACGGCACAAAAACTTTTTGTCAAATAACTCATAAAAATGTGTAATTTATTTATAGCTATGATGTGAAAAATATGACTTTCTAATTGTAAATTTATGTAGAGATAACAGTTATCTTAATCGTTGCAGAGTGTGAAAATAATCAGAATATATCAGGAAGACGATGCATGAAGAAGGACATAAGATGGAGACCAATTAGCCCACATAACTATTTTACTGCCGCACGCATTCGCTCGAGACAAGTTGAGATTTTATCGGAATCTTCCTGCAAGGTCATTAAAGTGGACTGAGATTTCACACGCATTGTGACTTTGTTGCAACTTTGTCTAAAATTTGAAGAATTTTACAACAATTTTTTGCTTCTTTAATTTGTCATAACAGTATGATGAAAATTCAACATTTTTTTCTTCGACAATTATTTTGAAGGTAAGAACAACTTCAAAATAATTGACCATTTATCTACAGATGGATTTCAGAAAGTCTGATTCTAGTTTTACAATTGTTACACTTCTAAGTTTACCTTGATTTTTAAACATTCATTTTAATCGGTCAAATTTGTAACGTAGATTTTATTTATAGTAAGAATTTTATTTGAAAACAAAAATTTATATATTTTTAATTTTTATCATTTTTTTTCTTCTAGAAATATGGTTGGATATTAAAAAAAAATTCTTTTGTTTGAATATTTTTCATCACTTTGAAGAGGATTTTTAATTTTTATAACCATTTCGCAGATACTGATTGAAACAGGAGGATCCACTCAAAACTCATTTTGGAGAATGGGAAAGAATAATGGCAAGAGTTATAGAAGGCGTTGGGAAAGAATGAGAGGCCGGCTTGTCATCCGTCAACTGTCAGACTGTTGGCCAATCCTAAACGCTAGAATATGAGAACCAACTATAGGCTGGCAACGTGCACCTACGGGCCAAGGGCACGCTGTCTCTAGGCTCGAAAGGTTCGCGAATAAGCATCCTCTACACCTCTTTGAAACACGTCCTCGAGCATTGTATAAAAAATACTGGACTACAGGAATTTCTCGCTTGATTTATTGAGCCAGTCACTTGCCACGAGCGTTGTGATTATGCACGTCGCTTGAGGTAAACTTCCTCGTCGTAAGATCATCAAAATTAACTATTTATAATGTTTAAATTCAAATTTACATTAAAAATATTTGAAAATCGATATCAAAACTATTTAACAATTTCATCGCCAAATCTTGATATTTTTTATAGATTATTGTTGGCTTGTTGATATTTTGATGTAGATGTACCGTTTGAATAATTTTCAATTTTTTAAATAAATTTCCAGATTGTGCGGTATAATTACCAGCAATGGATGAATGAGCGATGTTATCGCAAATAACTTTTGCACGAAAAAAAATACTCAGCTGATATTGCAAATTACACTTACTCAATTTTTTCTTGATTTTATGACTTTATAGATGCTAGTTGTCGAAGAAAACTGTAATTCTATAGAATTAAAAAAGTTCTAAGTTAAACAATTATTACTTGAATCATAAACCAATTTTCTCATACACGTAAACACGTATACCCATTGGAGGTAAATATAACTCTGCAGTACCGATCAATATTTCATGGTTGTGAACATCGACGCCACAAAATATTCAAAACTAGAATAAAGCCATGGCAGAATTATTCAAATCTTTTTCGCAATAAGAAAATTTTGCCGATTAAGAATTATAAATGTTGTAACAAGAAATTAAGTCGGAATGATGATTCATTGTTAATTTATAAATTCAACATCGTGTGTGCGATTTACATCGAGCTTTAAAATGTTTTTTTCAAGTAACCAAGCCCATTTTGGGATATTGATTCGAATGAACAAGATTCGGCGATGTATTAATTTAAAAGATTCGATATGAATTGTGCCATGTATTCATAATATTTATCGATCATAATTCTTCGGATGGCAGTTAAATAAGTTTATTGAAAGATTTAATTTATGTACGAATTACCATAACAGAATCCGCTTGGCACCGCGCGGCCAAATCGATTATTATAATCGCTTGGTAATGATAAGAATTTTAGAATAAAAATGTCCGTAGCATCGACATTAATAATGGCAAGAACCGCTTAATAATTTGCATAAAGCATGACGCATTTTTGCCTCTCTGTTTTCAGATTCGCTTTTCTTGAGTTGGGTGCGAGAAACAGTGAGCTGTCATGTGGACTGCCTCGATAGTCTAACACGCGGAACGTAAAGGTTGTGAACGCAACGGGCGCTATGCATACCAGTGTCTCTTTCGCTTTGCGGTAAAGATCACGAAGTTATTTCACACAAACTTTTATTCTATATAGCGAGGGAAATATTCGCGCTCTTTCAGAAACAAGATAAGACTTTGTATGACGGCGCTTGCACGTCGTTAAACTCTCCTATGAAAATGCCATTCAATAATTTTGCATCCAAAAATTGCAGTTTTGATATCAGATGCGATTATTTAAACAATTTTTGTCACCTTTCATTATTTATCAAAATTATCTTATCAATTCACTTAGTGCCGAACTCCGGTTTAATGGCATATCTTGTACCATTATGTACTTACAATTTTAACGAAAGATTTATTTTCTATTCAGGTCATGGACGGATGTTGAAGACAAAAATGCTGAATTGTTTAGAATCATTAAGGATAACATAATGTATTGCCCAACTGACAATTTTTTTTATCATTCGCATTTGCAAAAGTTTCCTTCTAACAAATTGGAATTGAAACAGAATGCTAAAGCAGCGAGCTGACGAAAGGATCACAGTTCATGATTCGATGCTTGGCAATAAATCTTATGTCGCAGCGAGCGTAAATCGCGTAAACCTAGTCACTTTCTAACCTTTAGTACAATCAACATCTGTACACTTATTTCAACTGAGTAATTCATATTTCGTTGCAGGTTTGCGCCAACACTCGAGTCAGCTCCCCTCGGAGAACACAGATAAAGTCCCTTTCACACTTGGGTTCCGATCGAGATCGATCGCACTGACGCCGATCCCGGAGATTGCGACACGACACAAAGACGGGGGAGAGAAAACTTGCTCGTCGCGATCCGACTCTCCTCGTAGAACAAACACTCCTCGCGAGAGTTTATAATTATAATTACGTTATGAGCAATTGATTGTGATGGTGCGTTTGTAATGAAATTCGAGGGGATACTGATTTATTAATCGCGCAGCGATATGAGAAAAGGTACAAGCACCCACATGTCCAGATCGTGCGATGTCGGATTGCCCGGAGTCGCGCGCAAAACACCCACTCCGACCGGCAAGAAAAACATACTATTACGTCGGCACATGCAGACACATGAGTTCGCACGCGGCACCGCCGCGCACTTGCAAATTAATTCACCCGCCGAACGTAATGTCTCGCTAATGTCCGATACATTCTTTGTTTACTGGTTTTCGCTTTTTTCCCTCAATTTGTGTCACCTATGTGATTTTGTAATTCAGTGAATGTTTTTTTTTTTTACCAGAGATACAGACATTTCACGAATAAACTTAATTAAATTCGCAACAGTTGCAAATTCAAAACTTTATGGGCAGAAACATCTAGCTCCATAATTTCAAATTAATTGAATATTTGTGTACTGTTTTTTTTCTTTTACTAAAAAGAACATTAACTATTCTTCATTCAAGAATATTTATACTTTTAGAAAAATGGATTTAATGTGGAAGTCTGGATCGGACCTGCTTTGGAATAAATTTTTCGGTCTACAGAAATTACTTTAAAGCGTCTGTACAATTAGAAACCTATTTTCGGACAAACTTATACGATGTTGTATAAAAGCGAACGGATGATTCTGTCAGCCTTCTAATTTATAACGCAATTCGATCGATTAATCTCAATTAAAAATAGCGTTTGAAAGAAAACCTCGGGCTGTTAGGTGTCGCGAATCGAACAGAGATTCCTCCTACTTTCAGCCGGTTTGGCCGGAGGCCTGTGCAGGTAACGTCTATGGTAGCTATTATTGTTTGGCAAATTCCGTCTCCTCTTCTTTCGAATGTTTTTTGATTCAGAATCGCAGGCAAACAGCCTTTGTAATACGTAATTACAGCGAAACCAAGAAGAGATCTTTTGCGGGCCGCCCCAAACAACTATAACGGACAAACAAAACTGTACTGCTTGCTCTCTCTGATACCGGCAAATAATCGGGTAAGAAATGCCCAACGTAGGCAGGAATATTAGTGATATATCATGCCTAAAACTACAGTGCAAACATGATACCTCATCTGATAATTACGAGTGATTAATCCCGCAATTATATGCCCATACATTCGACTTTTATAATTAAAATTCGATTAATTGACGTTTTTTTAATTTTCAATTACATCGCAGTTTCGAAATTAGACAAACAAAATGAATCGAAAATTTTCGATTAGATTCCTCCCACCCTCCTCTCTGTGTAAATTTACTGCTGCATTTGATTCGTGCAATTTCAAGAAACGTTCAATTAATTTCCACCCAATATAAACTTAGTTGCGCAAACTTTCGCGGAAAAACGATTTAGGGGCCATAAAATGGCGCGAATCCGAAAACAAGTAACTTTATCAATTTCAAAGTCGCGAGCAATTGTAACGTCGGAGGCAAAATGTTTATGCTTTCTTCATATCAACCACAGCGGAGTCGAAAAGCAATCGATGTTTATGGATTTGTATGCATATATACTGTTGGCTAGTAAAATCGCGTAGTTGGTAGCAGCAATTACGTATCGCGTGGTTCGCAGCAATAACTCGCGGCAACGGCGGCGTCGTGACGCTCCCGGTTCGCAGGTGGCCGGCACGAACTTATACGTTCGCCAGTCGTGTTTTCGTTAAGCGGCGCTCTTTTTTCGGTCGCAGACTTTTCGGCTGGCGTGCATTATTTCGGGCCTATTTTCATTTAAATCATCCGAATTCACGTTGATCCGCACGCCAAATTAGAGTACAAATTCGTCGTGAGAAATAGTCCCTGACCAGACCCGCCTATTCCTCCATTAATTGCACCTCAACCCTGATTTTTTTTGCAATAAATGTGCCAAGACTTTGATTAGCACTCGTTCTGATTGGAAATGTTTTTTTTTCGTCATCATTTTTTCTACCGACTATGGTAATTTTATAATTACTCAAATAAAAATGGAACATTTTTTGTGATATATAGTTTTCCCTTGATAGCAACGTAGCAATTAGTTCACAGTCTTAATTGCATGCAAAACACAAGTTACTCGTTGTGAAGCAGAAAATTTAATTGAAATTAACACATAATAAAGATCGGCGCATAATCAATTCATATTTTTTTGTCCGTCGATACGAGACTTATTGACCTAAAAATCCTTAGCCCGCATCTAATTAGAAAGCCTTTTATATTATTTTTTCACTCACTATTTGTTGTTAATTAGAAAAAAACTTGATTAAGTGTAATCACAGCCTCTGACTAATCAGTCACTCTTTTACAAACTCTTTTTTTTAATTATCTCCAATGAGTATGATTGCAAACGTTTTCGTAGTCTACGAACTTGAAAATTTTGAAAAATTGTTTTACGATATGATAATGGACTTGGATTTTCAATCGACTCTCTTAATTAATTGATTAAACGCGAGCACGCTGTTTTGCATTAAAAAAAAAAAAGACTGATTGTAAATAATTGGAGAACCATCGAAGCGTTTGTAAAATCTCTCAATTGCAAGTTTTGAGGCGAGCGTGAGTCTGAGCTATCGATAGACGAACATGCTGTAGAGGCTTCGAATACAAATACGATAATTATCAAAGTCCATTTGTGGGGAGACAATAATTATAATGCTTATATTGAAGTCGGAAGGTAGGCGGCCGTCGAGAAATAAATTACAGGTCTGCTTATACTGCGTGTGTTCGTCGCAAAAGCATAGGTTCATTGGATAGATACCTATCTGACATTGTGACTGCTCTTCGCAGCAGAGGGCACCACCGCAGCTGCCGTTTCCGCATTTTCTTATTGCAGCAACTACGTCACCTTTGTTTCTTTCTTCAGGCCTTGCTATCTTCTAGACGATTCGATAGATAACAGATACCAATATATCGCTTGCAATTTCTCACTGAATACAATTCTCACTGCCTTTGTAACTTTACAGTTCTTCAACTCGCTGAACTAACATTTGACCTTCAACACATACCAGGGACGCGCGTCAAAATGATAAGAATTATTTTCACCGTCGCCAAATATAGAGATGTTGTTCCGATAAGAGACAAACGAATTTTTGCATCAGTCAAGATGATTTTGCTACTAGGTGGTAAGTGAGTAAGTTTTGAACAGGCTACACGTATTTTTATTTTGCATACTGTTAAATATTTTGTTTTTTGTTTTATTTTATTTTATTTTTTTTTCTAGACAATCACCTCCAGGTTGTGACATTTGAAATTTGTTTCGTGTAAATTTTGTTTTTTTCGCATTTTGCGCGTATCGTTTTTTACTTGTCGTCAAGCGTATCAAGCATCAGAGAAAGGAATTCAATTCGTTCGTGTCGGTCCAAACAGGGCATTCCAACGTGCATTCTCCTAGAGATTACTCAAGTCACTTCAATTCCGACACGGTTGGTATTACTGAATTCGAATTTCGCCTTCCAACCAAAAAGTAAAATTCACATTTTTGTTTAATAACGGAATACCAAAACTTTAAACACAGGTTTAAAAAAATCATCTCAAATGAATTCACAATAATAATCCATAAAAATAATAATTACAATTGCAAGAATCTAATTAATTGAGACGAATCTAATTAATTGAATATTTTTCGTGAATTTTTGAGTAAACAAAATAGTTCTTGGTCGACGATGTGTTTAAAAAATGATTAAAGACAATCAGTGTTATTAGGATTATTTGAAAGATATTTGTCTTTGTTTGTAAGATGTAGCGAGTTCGCACCCATCGCGTTCTACTATGCAAATGTAATTTTCAAAGTAAGATGCTTTTACCGTGCAGAATATCTTGTGAAACGGCCTGTACCAATGTGTCCGTCTGTAAGATATTGTGTATAGTGTTCGTCGAAACACCTAATTATACGATTGTCGTTTCTTAGCAGGTCGGCGATATCGGAACAGGCCCTGGATACCGCGGACAGTTGGGCCCGCGACGGTTATTCGCACTTACATCCTCTCCCAGCAGCAGCATCGGACCATCTACGTTCTCTCTTATTCTTCGTTTCTCTTCGTCCACGTCACGTCCGCTTATCTATCTGTCCTCGTCTGTTGGTCCCGAGTGAAGATTGTCGCACGATTAGTGCAGGTTCCGACGTCACCTGGAAGATGCATTGCTTTCGCGAGCGCAAAGCGATTTAGTGTGTGTGAGCTCGGGGCTCGCAAAACGCTTATAAGACCCGTTTATATACGGTAACGCCGTAAGTGCATAATCGTCGATCGCATCTGCTTGCACTTTGCGTCAAATCCCGGCACCTTGCAGCTTGCCCTGTTTGTGTTGTAGATCTGCGTATCTCTGTACGTTCGCGACGTTTTCACGTTGGCGTTTCGTGTGCATTCCGTTCGCCACTATTTTCTCTTCGAAAACACCTTGCTCAAACTCAAGTGCTCTTGTTGGATGCTCCTTGATCACAAATCGACTTTACGTTCGTATTGTACTAATATGGTCGTTTACTGATTTTATACAAAGTTAAACGACGATTGCATTCGTATATCTTACGATAGCTCCTTTTATCATTTGATCGTGGGGAATATAAGTACCGTCATTGTAACAAATGTCTAATAGTAAAATTATTTATGTATGACAATAAATTGTGAAAATTCAGGTCTAACTCAACATTACACCAACTTGGTTAGAACTCTTTTTTTTTTCTTAGTTGAAATGTAAAAATCTTTGAAGATTAAAACTTCGTATTTGAATTCATAATCAATATTGTTGAAATAATTATTTATTCATAGTTTTTTTCTTGTTTTATATAGTAAAAGTTAGAAATTTTAAATGTCAGTTGCATTTGAATTATTGGTACTTCAAAGCTGAGACTTGAACACGCTCATCCTTCAAATTTTTAGTCTGCATCATGATCCATTGCTCAATCGGCTGTCTGCAAATATCATAAAAATAAACGACCCACTTAATCATAAATTCTAATTGAAAAAATTTTTTAATAAAACTTTTTTTCGCATCGATTTATCCAAATTTTATTATAAACTAATAATTCACAATTAAATAATTAGAATGATGAATGATCAATAAGATATGCAGGCAACACAGAAAAATATTATTTTTTAAGGTTCACTAGACTTTGTTTTGCGTAGAAAAATTCTATTTTAACAATAGTGGATATAAACAACGTTCAAGGTAAAAAAAAAATAAATGATTTATGAGAAATAAGTGACATTACTGACGACATTTTGTTTGTTTCCAAATGATTAAATTTTATTTTTGTAGTCCGTGAAATTTAACATACGTGTGACGTCAAACTCAATGTAATGTGGGTAATTTGTATAGCGCATGGAGAACAAATTTGCAGTCAAACCGTTTAAAATTATAAAGGCATCGGTCATTTGTTGGGAAAAAAATCGAATAAGAACGTCGCTCTCATTTGAAGAGTGCGTTTGTATTATTGGAACCGGTTTTGTGCAAATAATACAGGTGTTTACCCTTATATGTGAAAATGAGTAATTGATCGATTTTCATTCCTTTGCTTTAAAAAATGATTTACAAATAATTTCACAAATTTGAAAACATAAATTCGCTTGTTCTAAATTAAAAAATACCATAAAACATTCCACGAAAAAGTAATTTAAAGTAAAGGAATTCGAAAGTACAAAGAAAATTTATTATACCGGGATAGTTTACCTACTTCAAGAAAATTCAACATCTGCGAAACAGATTGTAGAACAAAATTTCTCCAAGATAATCTTACAGGATCCCACGATTTTTTTCTATAAAAAAGAAGAAAAAAAAAAGAAAATAAATACCATAAAAAAGAAAACCTGGTTATAATCAGGAAAAAATGAAGCGGTGTATGCAGAAGGAAAAATCTTTTGTACAGCGAGTAAAAGTGATTTTACGCTTTTTGAAAACAACATCAAACACAGGCGGTATTCTCACCCTCGTGTTTTGTGAAGAACAGAGAAGCACGAAGCATATGTAATCGCGAGGACGTTTGTATGGCAAAGCGATGGCAGCTCTATCGAAGTTACACTAAAGTGTAGTCTTGGTTTTCAATCGGTGCGAGTCGCGGACACATCCGTGCTTCGGACTTGAGAATAAAAAAACAAATAGCGCTTCCCGTTCCCGGGCCTTGCCTGGATTGGCATTCAGCGGTCCAGACTAAAGCTACTCTATGTGAAATCACCTCGATCAACGCTACCACAGCTGATAGAATACAATTCAGTGTGAATCGGTATTATGCATTTTGTTTCACACTTTTTTTATACAAAAAAGTTGCCAAGCAGCGTAGAACGTGAAATGAGAACCGCCTTTTGTGAATGACGCGAGTACACGGTGCTTTTGTTTGAATCGCAATTTTATCGCCAACGCTTGAAAATTTGATGCCTCCATAAATTTCAATTTTAATGAATAATAATTTTTTTTCTTGATTGCTTGACTTCTCTTTATCTCGGAAACACTTCGATCGGCGGAGAAGGGCAATTAATTTTGTGGCAATTTAATTTATCATTCACATCGACGAGCCAACACGAAACTTGTGTGTTGATTGTGTCAGAAATCTGCAGTTACCACAATATTCGCTGAATGCCGAGAACGCGTTAATCAGGTTCATTTCACTTTCAAAGATTACACGAAACGCGTGCGAAAGAAGGGCCAGAGTGGGATGAAAGAAATGAAGTATAGAGGGATAAAAAAAATGGGTGTAATGGCATAGGAATTGTATGGCACACACGTCGAGTTAAGGCAGACGGCCAACGGAGGATGATTCAGCGCAACTCATTACTCAGTCAGCTTTTTACTTTAATCACATTAATGAAGCATTTAATCTCGCCGCGTGTTTTACAAGCAGCCGGTGTGTGGGCTATATATGTTGCACTGTTGACGATGAGTTCCGATGCAACTTTTATAGGCTTGGCCTTTCTGCATGCTCTTTTTTTTCCTGCACCAATAATGCCTCTTTTCCTTAGCTCTTTTGCTAATAAAACATCATTTGCGACCGTTTACACGTTCTTTCAATACCCATTATTCTCTCCAGCCATGCATTCAAGGGAATCCGACCAAACACCAGAAAAGGCGCGAATTTCAAAATGACGAATCTTGCGAGCATGCGTATGAAATTTCTTTGTTCGATGTAATTTTATAATCCAATTAAAGCGCCGATTTGCATTAGCGATATTTACTAATTGCACGGCTAATAGGCCATTAAATTAATTTTCACCGAAACGCTTTCTAATTCGAGCGATCATCAATCCTGTTAATTAAAATAATGCTGGACTGATCCGAAATGTTAATAGAGGTCAATGTCGCGGGTCGGATGATGTTTCTGATGCTTGACACGTACGTTTTGACATTGGAGTAATACGAAATAGATGCTTACATTAGGAAAGAAAAGAACCATCCACGCATGTGAAACTCGGTTCCCGGGGCGGCGCAACGTCACTTACCTGAAACAATAAATTACATACCATTACACTGCGTACATATTATATGCGCATATAGGTAAGTTCTTGATTTATGGTACTCTGCCTACGATATTCGTACGCGACTGCAGATTTACATGCATAACAGCGTGCCAGAGTAAGCACCTAGAGATGACGTTTAAAAAATTTGCAAAAGTCTACATTCTGAGAAAATCCTTATCGATAACAAGTGAAACTTAGTTTCAAAATAACTGGACAAAGTAATATAAATATCGGAATAAAAAATTATCTTAAAAAATAAAAGAAAAAAAATGTAAAATTACGATAAAAATATCTCGCCAAATATTTTCATTGAGTTGGCATATTTGGTGTGGCAAATGCACTAGTCACCGGTAAATTAAGAACAAAATGGACAAGTCATCGACATTTTATATTTTTATATAATTATATAATTACTATAAAAGTTATTTGATTTGAAAATTCTTCTCTATTATTATGATATATAATAAAGATTTCAATGAACTTATGAATGAATGTTTGAATGATTGCAATTATTTGATTTGATTTTTTTTTATTTCGAAAATTCCAATCACTAGTACATTCTGAACTAATTCTTAGTTCTGAAATTATGATTAAAACTACTGTGGTTCGTTTTTTTTTCTTCTTCTTTTTTTTGTGAGAACAGATATTAAATCTGATTAAATTGGGGGTAACTGAAAAAGTCAAATTACCCACAGCCATGTATTTGGTTGTATCAGAACAGCCGTATTTATTGGCATAAATTTCTGGTAACTTGAGGTTGCATAAATCAAAGCTATAACTTCTTAGTAGGTCAAATCACAGATAAAAGGAGCCGAGTTTGTATCGATAGGTTGAAAACGAACGAAGTGTCTGCTGTTTTTTTTATTTACGACTGGAAAATGTTCTAGTAATTTGTCACTTAAATTTTAATGCATTTTATAACCGGCTCTTGTTTTACTGTCACGTTGAATTAGAAGGTGTGAAAGTTAATTTACTTCACGAGCATTCAAAATTACAATATATCTTATAACTTGTCATAAAATTTATATTCGGTTAATAGTACTTGATACGGTCAACTGATTATTAACATAGGATACAAGCTACATACAAATAAAACTTACAAATCAACTGCAAAAAAGTTCAATTTTGGATAACGCAAAACATATTAATCGATTTACATAACAAAAAAAATAAATGAAAGTACATTTGTATAACACTTCGAACTGCAAGGTAAACAAGTTCTTAATTGTTTTTATGATTTTTTTAATTATTGTTTTACATTGAAAAAAGCTCTTAAATAAATGATTCCTAAAATGTATGTTAATTTGCATTAACATATTATAATTACGAAAAGAAATAGTTACATCTGATTATAAAATCGTTCAGTTTCTTTTGTCAGAATGAATTATAAAGGCAAAAACGTTACCGCAAATTATACATGAAAATTTAGCTAAAAATATAGTCACAATTCATAGTCTGAATTTCAATTTCAAAGTCTCATACATCGCGTTTCTGCACCGGACTTTTTATCGCAATTCATCACTCTGTAATCTTTTTCTAGCAATTAATCTTCAAAAATGTTCGTCAGTTTTTCGCAACGTTCAAGATCTCACGTTCAATCATCTTCTTCTATTTGCAAAAGGAACAATCAAGTTCTAACGAATCGTGCAGAGGGGCGATAATTTTTTGCAGTTCGGGTAGCAAGACGTGCCTCAATTAATTGTGATGTTCGCGGCTCATTTGACGTTAACTCATCTTCGGCATGCGGACCAGCGTCCCGTGATCCCATTGGTGGAAAAAGTACATCCACACACACTTATTTGTACCACTGAGCACGTGGCGTCATTAGCACTAATCAGAAGAGACGCGTTTTGTCAAGGAACAAACGCGTCCGCCAACGAGCGAACGATTGACGGCCACATAAGACGAGTTGTTTGATAAACCTTCCCGTGCGCGAGACGCGGTTTAAATATAATAGGAAGGTGGTATAGGCCTTGTGATGCTTGGTCGGCATTGCCCGCCGTCACGAGTTCTTTTGCACGATGGGAGGGGGCACATGGGGTCCGCACGCGTGGGAGGGGTGCGCGATCAAGAGGGCCGAGACTGTGCCAAGCATAGCTATACGTTGCAACATAGCGGTGTGAAACATGGGGAAACAGCGTAATGATCGATGGGATTCTGCGCCGTACGCGACGTGGGGATTCCCCCCTCTCGTACACTACTCGCTAGATCGACACACTTTACCAAACTCCCCACCTCACAAATCTACCATGCCGGGTACTTCGGAGGGGGCAAGCACGTGGTGAAGCTCAAGTGTTCAGCCACCGCCAGACAGATGGCGCTGTACTCGACGATCCACTAGCGACATCTTACTCAACACCCTGCAAACCTCTAGGCGACGAGCAAACCACAACGATGGAGTATTATTGTCGGGACTGCAATTTTGCAATCAATTCTTGTTAATTGAATACAAATTGTTATCTGTTCGAATAAGAATTTGGAAGCGACCAATCCGTCATTCGATATCAGGTGAGTTTCAAAAACTTGTATCCAAAAATTGTAATTGGAAACTGAGTTTAATTAATTCGGCCGGCGAGTATAATTCTTGTTCGATATGAGCTTGAATTCTTACTCTGCAACAATTTTCAGGCACATAAACCAACGCAAGTCCGCATAAATTAATTATGAAACCATTTCCCAATCGAAGACATATCAAAATTGCAACTCATGTTGTGTACTATCAAAAATCATTTTTTCATCAGTTCTTTTTTTTTTCACAAATATGTTTTGAGTAAAAAAATAAACTTCAAACAAAGAGAAAACTAATCAACAGAATTTTTGTATATTGACAAGCAATCATTTTTGAAAGTATATAACCACTAGTAAATTCACCAGTTACCACGGTTGGTAAAGATGAGTGTATAAATATCGGGCCCTTGAAATTCAAATCTAGTTGAAACGCTTTAAACCTTTTTAAACTGTACAATTTGCTCTAGGCATACATTTTGATCATCAACAACAAGAGGCTCAATTAGGCTGTTGAGCGCTCGCCATTCGTCACCACGGAATGTCAGAAGAAAATTTTCCAATCGAGTGGCACGGACAGACGATAGAAATTGAATATTGAATTCTGCGAAATAATAAGTCATTGAAATGAATTAAAAGGAACAGTTGCAGTTATCAGATCGAGCATCGATTTTTCACGAGCGTGATCTTTACACCGTCCCGGCTGGGACGTGGAAAAAGAGTGGTTGCCAGATTGGATGGTGTACAATTTTTTATCTCCTAATAAACATGAAACCGAGGCGAAGAAAAAGGAGGCTCGGTGGTGTACAGCGGGAACTGGGGATCGTTATATAATTAGTCTCACTCGTGTTCGCAGCAGGTCGCGCCTCGTCGCTACTGTGCTTTATAGCCTGAAAGTAGTGCAAAGCACGGTAAAGCAATTGATCAATATAGCGCCAACAGCCCCTCTTCGTTTGGGTTTCTCTCCCTTCGGCACAGGCTGTCCTTGTTTGGGCGCGGGTAAAGAAGCGAAGCAAGTGGTAGTCCCAGTGGCAGTCCCAGTCCCACTGGTGGCGCAGAGAGAACGCACCCTCATAACAAGTTTCTTACTCATCTTTTTCGTTCAATAACTCTCCATCCAAGATGGCCACCGCGGTCGTCCCTCATTGGCCGTGGGAGGGGTGGTCGCCGGTTGGTTAAGGGTTTGGTGCTGAGCAGCGCGAAGAGGCAGAGGGAGAGGGTTGGAACAGTGACGCTATCTATCTTCCGTAGCCTTGGCTCGGCGTAACATAAGGCAAGATAAATTGCAGGATCTCCCGGGTTCTTGAACCTTTCTGGCAAATTGCATAAGAATATCCAGAGCCCCTCTGCCTCACCCGCACACTCGTCCCTTCTCTTTCTCCCGGCCGCTTCGACTGGGCACTCGGTCTTTCTCGCAGTCTCGCGGCTCCAATGGAATTGGAATTAACTTGAATAAATCACCCCCGAGGCTTTGCCGCGTAGGAGCGAAAGTTGAAATTTTCTACCCTTGCAGTAATAGCGTGCGTCTCTGAGGATTGGTGTAGTTCGCGGCAAGAGTCACCGGCTCAGACCATTTGTACCACTTTCGATCGTCGATATATAGATATACCCGAGGAGACACGTCAAACGCGTCTTTGATTGTACCGCCCCGGACAATAATTTATGATAAGAAGCGGTCAAAAATTGCCGCAACTGTTGCAATCTTGAATAAATGCATTCCAGCTTTATAATTGGATAAAGACAATTCCTTTGGAGCGACGCGCGAGGTCCGCAAAAGCGTTGGGTCGTAACTTGCAGGTGAATAAATGGCACATTCAATGACGAACGCCGCCAGTGCCTTCATAAATCGTCGCCGAGTCAGCGTTTCGTTTTAAGTGGTAAAGCTCGACGGCATCGGCACGTGCGTCGCTGTGTCAAGTGGAAGACAAAATGGTCGGGAAGACATGCGCTGGCCATTTCGGGAGCCATAAAGCAGTGCTGGCATCTGACTGTGTTCAGGATAACAAACGAAACAAGACACAGAAGATAGAGAGCGCGCGCGCGTGCGGCAGCCCATTGATCGAAAAAGTGTGCCGTATAAAACTGCGCGGTTTTAAAACAAAAAAAAAAAAAGTACGCGCGGAAAAAGGACCGGACAAAAAGTTTGTGATTGTCCCGAGCAAGTGCTCCAATAACTGCGCCACTTCGCTTTCACTGACACAATCAACTTTAAAGAGATCTCGCGTTTTGTTGCGCGCGATCCTCTCTTTCATTTTCCAAATTTTTTCATTAACTTTAGCCGATGATTCTTCCCGCTGAGAGAAGAAAAATAGTAACTAATTTTTTTGCAAAATTTACAGACACTTTTTACCATTCTTTTTTCTTTTACTTTTTTAAATTTAATTTAATGAAAAAGAAGTCATGTGAACTTCATAAAATATGAATCGAAAAAGAGGCCTTGGTACAATAGAACTGAAAGAATTGATTTCCCGTCCTTAATGCTAGCACGTTTCGACCGCAGAGAGAGCTGTTGCGCGGGTCAGTGAATCCGAAACTGAGCTTTACGATTTGTTTACTTCGCAGTGGGTTATGGGACCTGGTTCGCGGGGCCATGCGATCGTAGTAGCTATAAACGCGCCTGTTATGCGCTCGTAAAGAGCCCCCACCCGGCGTCGCGCCGCGCGCCACCTCGTAAAACTCTTGTTTTACGAGCCCTGCCTATTACCGAAGGTGCTGCCACCAAGCAGCGCGGCAAACTTTGTCCACTTGACCGTGACTACGTTAAACGATCGCTTAGATGACGATATAAATGCCTAATAAAACACACTGAGATTAACGTAAACAAATCTAAATTGTTTCACTTGTTGGATTGTAGCGCTTAGAATGGACTTTGAGATTTTGAAAATTGGCTTAATAATTGACAATCAAAATGTTTATTTTATTTTATTATTGATTTTATTGTTTTTCAGATTCGTTCTTTCATTTCATTATTG
Source organism: Trissolcus basalis (assembly GCA_025266255.1). NCBI lineage: Eukaryota > Metazoa > Arthropoda > Insecta > Hymenoptera > Scelionidae > Trissolcus > Trissolcus basalis. The sequence goes on from JAAMPD010000193.1 coordinate 54,032, forward strand.
CATTTTTTGCGTTTTTTTTAATTTATTATTTTTTATTATTGCTGTTTTTTGATAATTAAAAACAATTTTTTTCAAATAGGTAGGTCACTTTTGAACAATGGATTTTTAATGTTAGTTTATCTAATCATAAGCGTCGTTATTATTTTATTATAGTAACGCTCCGGATAAATTATCTTCCATTTTAGTCAGTGAGACATTTTATGAAGAGTTCACGGTCGTGTTATATCGTTCATGAACCGAATTTGCGGTAGGATTATAATAGTATATAGACATTCGAATAATGTAACGCGGTTAGAGACACTTCACATTATCAGAATTTGTTATTGAAAATAGTTCTAAACCAAAATTACCGTCGGTCAAAAATTATGTAACCGAACAAATACATTATAAAATATTTATACATCAATTAATTTTATATTAATTGATGAATAAATATTAATGAAAAGATGAATAAAAATGAATTTTTATAAATTGTTTGAATAATAATGTTCAATGATAAAAATTGTATGCATAAACGTACGGGTATACTTTTCACAGATAGAAAAAGATTTATTGGTCAATTATGTGAACGATTTTCGTGAAGGCGCTAGAAGCAATTTAGAAAGTTGTAACGTTTTGACATTCATAATGACGCCGATTTTTCATCTGTAAAACTCGAATACGTATAATGGGCGAGTTTTGAATTTTGTCAAAACAACACTTGTAGCGTAATATTTCAAATATTGATGTACTCTCATCGCTTAATAGATATTGTTTGGGATTCCCATAATCACGGCAATTAATTTCAACGACAATATAAATAATTGTGCCACTGAATTATGTGGTTTTGATTAATTTGAATTGACATTAAAAATCAATTACCATCGCGTTTAAAATTTAGTGAATTGTATATTGGGTTTTGGGGAAACAAAACGAATTGTATCGAATTGAGTACAATGCTTCATTTTTATTGATTTTCAGCGAGCCAATAATGAATATTCAAAGAGTAGCGAAGTTCGGCTGGTATGGGTTGTTGGCGCACATGGCTGGCTCGATGCAATGCCAGACAGCAACGGTGCTTCGAACCGTAACTACGTCACGCGTTCTAGACACTTGATGACGTCAGGGACGAGCTCGCACGACACAGAACGATGACGTAGATAGAGGAAAGAGAAGCGGCCAGCCATGCTGGTTGGGGAAGGAAGAAAAGGGAGCCATTATAGAAGGGGCGCGACTAGGCTCTGAATCCTCCCCACCGACCGGCCCACCGAGGGAACAGCTGTCAGCTGCGTCGAGTGCGGACTTTACCTTTCTTTCTCTTTCCAGAAACGCGTATACCCGAAGATTCTTATTGCCCTCTCTCTCAGGCCGGAACACTATACACATTCCATCCTCGTTTTCACCGTCGTTTTCTTCCTACACTTTTTGTTTCGTCTTCTTTTTCTCTCGACCCCTTTTTGTTGCTCTCCTTTCCCTTGCCCACCCTTGGTCCGCAAGTGAAACCCGACCAGCCACCCACCCCAATGTTAAAATATTCCAGTGTGTGCAAAACGGGAATAGCTCCGGAGAATTATGGTTGCTTCTCCGACTCGAATAACTCTTTAATCCACGAACGCGTGCACAGTACACGCGCTCATCCCTTTCTTTCCTCCCATCGGATTCCTTTGCATCCACCTCAAGGTGCGAAACGCTATTTTGGTGCGGGCAAAAAAAATTCGTGCCACAGTCATTCGAACCGGTCCTTTTTCGAAAATGAGAAGGAGCACGTACACTATGTAGCTCGAAAAATAGAACAAGATTGATGAGCTGGCGCGAATGACAAATGTCGGCCAGTTAATGTAAATAACGCGAGCGGACGTGAAAAATTGTGCAAACAACCGACAAGAATTAACAGTCCGGTGGCAGGTCCGGCGCTCTCTGTCTGCAACTTGACTATGCGCGCCAACCCCGCACTTATCAAGATGGCAAATACTTTTGCAGCCCGCGCGACCCTACACACACACACGTATATGCACTAGCTTATAATTGAATTCACGTTTTCGCTTGTCTCGCTCCCACAGAGAGCCGGCGCACATCCCAACCGACGCACGCGAATTAAATATCAGTCTTTCGCGTGTACAGGCACGTGCGTTAGCCAGGCGTCACGAAGATATACGGTTGCGCTAATTTGTGATCCGTGCTCTTATCCATTATAATAGGTAATCCGTTTGGTCGCTAGATTTGTTTTCCCTATAAAGGGCTCTTCCAATTTATTTCTCAGATTAATGTCCGACTTATATCAGATTTGTTGTTTCCACTGTTTTCATGACAATTTCATTCGTCAAGCCAAAGATATATTTTCACCACAATCAAAGTAACTTTATCTTGGGTATTGTAAGGAATTATAGAATTTAATTTGATTGAATTTTTGAAAAAAATTTTAAGAAATACATCAAAAATCAAGTAAGAGAGTTTGGAAATGCAAATATATATATGTAACGGGCATTGTTTGGACACAGAAACATCCGAGTGTCCTAGTATATATAACATGTGCAACGAAGCGATGAGCGAAACGTATGATATATATGCGGTGTTTTGCAAGTTATCTATATATTAAATCGTGATTGGCAAGCTGAAGAATATAACCAGCTGTCGGACTGTCATCGACACAATCGAGTTGTGATGAATATATGTTTAAATCGTGTATTACATGTCTGAAGTAATCAGAGAAACATTTGCATTCAGCATTGTTTTTATCGTTTGATATTATGTACATACATTATTTTCTAGAATTTAAAACAATCCATTGATGATCAAGAAGGAAATTTTTATTACTGTTTATAGGATGGAAAATATAACTCAAACAATTCCTGTTAATAATTTATTTATGAGCCGGTGTATTTATACAGAATTGGCTGATTTTCAATTGTTTAAAGAGACTCAAATTAGTATAAGACACGCAAATGACCAGCATTGAAAAGTCAGTGAATGAAATACCGTTAGATATGTGAACAATAGCTCATTGTTGGGACAGGTAAGAAGACTACAAAAAATGTTGATGGGTGAAATTCCGTACAAGGTGCCAAGAGAAATAGATTTCAAATTAAAAAAGAAGAAAAACAACAAGGACGAGCAAATAAAACAGACGGTCAGATGCGCACGCAAGGACAAATCCAAAGGATTGGCGAGTCAGATAACAGCTTCACTGTTGTCTCGCGTCTGAAGGTCAATGAGTACATGGAACTATAGGGAAAAGACCGCAGTCGGTCAACTGTGCAGCCATAAATTCAATTCTGGCGTTTTTCGGCTGTAAAAAAATAAAGGCACAAGCGCTGCGGCCGTCGGACTTGTTATAAGCAGAGTCTTCCTGAGAGCCATAGGAAGAGGGATGGATTGGCTGAGGAACAATGCGCGACGAGACGAAAAATGTTGCCCGTCGGCCTGCGCTCGAAGCTTACCATGAATGTTTGTATCGTACATCGACGATATCTTCTGGCGCGAACTAATTTTTTTTTTTCCAAAAATAAACTTTCCTCCTCATTTTGACGAACAATTTTAACTCAATTATCATAATACTTGTAATCAACGTTATTCCGGGGCTAAATTTTGCAATTTTTTTGAATATATAACATTGCAATATTTACAATTCAAATTGTTTGAATAAATCACTGTTTAAAGTCAAGATCGCAGTTCTGCAACTAAGTTTGTGTCACTTGTTTGTTTTAAGCTTGAAGATCATAATCAAAAATTATATTTAGACTTACTAAATTCATATATTTCTATAAAAAAAACACCGGCCATGGTTTATTAACATAAGTGATGAAATCACTGTTTTCTTGAACGAATACAAAAGTACACATCAACTTGGAGTGTACGTTCTATTCCTCACTGGAATTGCAAATAGTTCAATGCGATTCATCAATCGGAGAATATGTACCTAGCTATAGATGTTCATCCTGCGACATGATAAAGTCAACTATTTGGTCAAGGACAGTAGTCAGGGTCAAATGACGGTACAAATGTATACCTCTAATAGATTTAAAACTTGATGTAGTGTCCGTCGTAAAAAAGTTCGAACGGGAGCGAACAATAATTCTTATAGCAGGTGTGAGAGTGAAACTTGATTTTATTACATTCTTTTTTCTTTTCTTCCAGACAATCTTTCCGACTTTGTGACCGTCGACGTGAAATTATTTCGTGTTCGCTGGTCTCGTTATGAGGCATTTGTTTCCGCGGGAAGAGCGCTGTAAAAGTTGAAGTTGGCGTAAAAAGAGTGTTTTTAAAACGAAACAGGAAACGTCTTTTAGACCTGTGGCTTATTGCCAGTGATGTTTTTTTTATTTGTATTTTTTTTAAAAAAAGCCCAACGTTCCGTGGTCAGTTCTCTGAATTTAAAGTCGCGGTCACATTTCAATGATGTGGCGCAACACAATACGAAGCAAAGTTCATCGTAAAACTGGAGCACAATTTTATTTTAGCTCGCATGATTTTGAAATTTTTTACGCGAACAATTTATGTGAAGCCTAGATGATTTATTGCGCAAGTAGCGCGGGGAATGACGACAAAAAAAGTACAACAAATCGCGAGTTTAATAAATAACTTGAGAGTCGTTGTAAATTCACTTTTAACCTCTTTAACATCCTTTTCGCTGAATATAATTCTTAAAGACAAAAATAGAACCAGAGGCTTTTGGAAAAAGAAAAGAAAAAAAAAAGACGGTGCGCGACCGACGGAGACAGAATGGCATTGACTGTGTAACAATGTCCATAACTGAACGTGACATTTAGAACAATTAAAAGTGAAATGTCAAATCGCAACCTATTTTCGATCTTTGCGAAGAATCTAGAGCTCGAGCGAGTCGCGCATAAACTGTCTGTTAGATCAAGCCGGGTGACATTTGCAAATGAGCGATAATTAATAGCGCCTATTTCTCTTGTGTCTTGAATGAAGTAACGTTACCGAACTGAGAGGCATTATAAAGCCAACTTGGAAGATGGAGATATCGCGCGTCTTGCTGTCGATACCGGATAGTCTCCTTTATCGATATAATTGCGAGATAGCCGGTGATTTACGGGTCGCGCTTATTTCTCCGATGTATCGCACGACTCGTGTGGGTAACTTTTTGGTATAGATGGCGACACAGACGGAGGCGCTTTAAGTAGCTGAGGGAATTGCCGCAGCAGCGCTAATGTCACCCCCGCGTGAAGATAAGAAGCTCAGAGCCCCATCCCCCGGAGCTGTCGGCGTGAGTTATGAAGGCGATTTTTATTATTCGCGTTGCCTTCGTTTCGTCTCCGGCCCTCTCTTTTTCCTATCTACGATGGTTTCGCGGGCGCCGGCTGTGGAGGTGCGACAACTCCCACCGGAACAAGAAGCAACGGGGTTCGAAGCCACTCTTCTCAACAGCGCCAACAAACTCATCTTCCAACCCCCGTCCTCTATCTCCTGCCACTAAAAAGTATCTCAAAAAACTATATAATAAAATCTTCTCCAAAGTTTTGGCCAGCTATACAATAGCTGGAAAACTTCAACATGTGGTGTCCAGTTACATTCTTAAGCTTTCAACAATGAAGTGAAAAACTTCTTTTTTTTTTCTTTTTTTTGTGAATAAAAAGCGTGAATTTCAAGAGTCGTAAATTTTATTTCGGGGAAAAATTTTAAATCGAAACGTATGTTGTTTGTGGACTTTTTTTTATTGGAACATTTGAGCTGTTCCGGAACGGCTCGAGTTACAGAAAAAAACTAAAAGTTGTTTTTATGGTTTTTTCTTGGTTCTTTAGAATCGATCAATTTTTAATTTTCAAAAGTAAAGTACTTCAGTCAAGTTACAGAGGTGTACCGGGTAATCATAGGTTGGAGAGAAAAAATGAATGGGCCAGGAAATGTTTGAAATCAGTGATGTTTAAAACAGACCTAAGTGATGGGCTGAAACAAGTTCATCTCTAATCAGGTCCGATTCGAAAAGAGCTCAGCTGTAAACATTGGTAGCGTAATGCATTCGGACCGCCCTCAGTTCATTCCGGTTGGTTTAGTCACGTGCTTTTCGCATGTGAAGGCTTACATGTGCAGAAATCCGCGCATACCAGCGCAAGCTTCGGCAACATCGATACGTAAAAGGGTGAATGAGGGTGGAGAGTTATGACGCCGCACAATTAGCAGTTCGTGTGAGAGAGATCGATCGACGTCGAAAACATTCATCAACGACGTAATGCAGGACACATATCGAGCTCATAATGCACTCGACCATTTTCACCGATTTGGACACTGTGATTATTTATTTTCATTCCACAACTGTGTCTACATTGGTACGAAAAAATTTTATTACTAATTAGCAAAATTTTCTGTTAAAAAAATTAGAAAAAAATATTACAAATATTACTTACAATTCTTTACATAAAAAATTTATTTCCATTCCATATACCATATATATAACAGGAAATTATACAAATAAGTAATATTTCTACATTTATTTTTCCAACACTTAGCAAAATACTGTCTGCCAAAAAATCAGAAAAAAAATATTAGTAACATTGATTTTTATTAAAGCATTTATAATAATCAACTCATTCAAAATCAAATTCATTTGAGAGTGATGACAATATTGCTTTATTTGAAAGTGATTTGTAGCCAACTTCAGAATCTCGTCTGACGTACGTTTCGAATTAAAATATTTGTCCTGAAAAATAATAAGAATTTTTTACCTTCAATTGCGTGATGAGTTTGTTTTTGGTCATAATGTCATCCTTGTTATAAGATCCAACACTTTTGGTAGTGTCACAAAATGTAAGCAACTGAAGGATAAAAACAAGAACTAACTAGGTCGCACAGGATAAGCTGTGCGTATAAATCGCGAGGGCGCGTGCCGTGCGCTAAATAACGAGGCGTTTATGAGCCATGAGCGATACGAGGGCCCAGATATGCGACACAAACTTTTGATCTTCGCGAGAGTTATTTTCCAAGCGATATCCTCTAGCAGCTCGTAGGATAGATCAGAAGGACCGCCCGCAAACGTCTGATTTAGTATGGCAGAGCCGGTTCGACTGTGGACCTGGCTGTCCCCGACACGAATACGATGGGGTTCGAACAGTTGAAGGGGGACGGCCTAGACCAGGGTTAGGATTATAGCAGCGGGGTGGGGCCAAACACCTAAATCCTGCTGCTGTTGCTTGCCAATCTGACGCGCTTTGGACTCTTTGAGTGCCTTTAAAAAAATGACGCCCCGTGGACTTCAGACTCAATTATGCACGGCCAGGAGTGCTTCATAAAATTATCCTTCATTATCATAACAATCGTGGTTTTCAATTCAATGAACTTTTTGTTTGATTTATAGTAATTGTGGATTGCAACTTTTTTTCGCTTTGCCGTAATTGTTCTTTAAGGGTCGATGCTTTCAATTGCATTTTTCACGGCCTGATTTTGTACTGTTCTAAATGAATGTAGTAACTATTTTTTCACAAAAGAAATTCATGAGAGAAAAAAATTTCTTTCTAAATATTGCTTCAACTGTATTAAAAAGAATTCAACAATTTTTTAATTCAATTTTCATTAAATTTAATAATTATATTCGTAAATTTGTAATGGAAAACGAAAATGTATCACCACCAATTTAATTTCCTCTATTTTGATTTTCGACCAGAAAAACCGTTATAAATTGTCTCTCATTAAAGTAAAATGTGACGAACGTTCTTCTTTTGATTTATCTGAGCTTCCTAATGAACTCAATTAATTTAATGTCGTTTAGAACGTGAAGTTTTTTCTCAGAATTTCAAGTTAAATTAATTGTTTTATCAACTGTTCTTCATTACTCACTTTAAATTTTTGCATTATGAAAAATAAAAAAATAAATAAAAATATAAATATAAAATCAAATAACGAACTACAAGAAACAAACAACAAAAGATTGAAATTAAAAATGCAAAAAGATATAAAAAATGATTCAAAACTGCTGAACATTATTCATCGAGTTTAATATATAATCTCTGATAGAGATGTATCTTAATCAAATAATCCTTTGTAAGAAACAGTGTTACTTGAACCCTAAATAAAACATTTTCCCAGCGAATATGATCGGGATAAAAAGTGGACGATCAACATTCTCGCACGAAATACCGTACCTGTATAATCCGAAAGCCAGTGGGAAGTTTGTTGGCGATACATATAAATCTATATCCACCTGACGACCTTCACCGGGGATAGTCATCGATTACAAGAACACGCGCTCTATTTTCCAACCAGTCCCAAAATCAAATTTATAGTGCCAAAATAGGATCTCCACGTACACACACAGCTTCAATAATTGGCTTTTCATTTGTCTGCCTTCTCGTCTTCGGTGTATCTCGTATTAGGGTGGAGCCTACCCCCCGTGTTTCAACGCCTGCTCCCTCCCTGTTAGGGTTACATGGTGGCTGCCTAGGTTTCGTAAAACTTGTACAATGGCCCCCAGGGTGCATGGCAATAAGTGTAGGCATTCGTGTCCCGGACATTTTTTTTTAAACTCTGACAAGAAGGCTTTTTACGGGCCAGTGAGTTCCTTTGCCGAAATTAATAGCATTTGTATAAATGAATGCGTTGGATGACGAATGGACAACTTATGCAAGGGTGGAGGCTTGAGCATGGGCATGAATATCAACAAACGATTTTTGACTTGGCAACCCATGCCAAACCGTTCGGTTGATATTAAAATGAAAATGCCAATGGCTTATGAATCGATCCAAAAAGTTCATCGTCATTCAGTTTCGCATGGCGACGTGCGAGTTTCGTGGCTGAGAAATCTCGATGGATTTTATGTATAAGATATTAGAAAACTGCGAATGCATTATAAGGTAGATAATACAACACGCGGTTACAAAATGACAAAGATCCATCATTGTGAAAGACGTTTGTTTCGCACGTTTGTCATGTTATAAAATGCCTGCCTCAACTCTTTCACATCAGATTAGGTAAAATAAACTATTTATTCATGCACCACCGTACATTCGTATTAGAAATCGTATATGACCCCGTGATGTCATGCAAATTCATTTGCATCTCTCAAATTAGCATTTTTTTATAAATTCAAAATTGTTCGAATGATTTGCATACAAAAATCTTAAGACGCAACGAGTGGAAAATTCAATTTTTCATTGTTTCTACATTAGAGCTGTCATCGCGTCGGCGACCCAGAAAAATTAAGACGTTTCGTCCCGCTCGTCGCAAAATAACATTCGCGTGTTTACAAAGCGTCTGGCGCGATTTCACGAACGCTCGTTCCGTTTTGCGTTTTCTCGTGATTTTCGGTCTATGACAAAAATTGCACGGCTGCCATCTGCCGTGCAGATGTCAGTGCTCGTGTCTGCGTTTATTTTTCTAATGGTGATGTATTTGTCGTTGAATTATTGGCAGTTCAGCGAGCTAAAAAATTCGTCTGATTTTTCTTTATTTAGAATTAAATACACGATTATATATAGCGCGGGAGCTCACAAACGCGTTGAAAAGCCTCTTGTCGAGGACTAATTTATTGCGTCCTATTTATTTAGAGACGAATTATATCGCGTTTCATTTTTGAAGAAGCGAACCCTTCACGCACAGGCGGCGCAGTTATTATACGTGTGCTCTTATTCGACTTATCGTTAGTTGTTATTCCGTCGCAATAGATCTTGATAAGCGACGAACGACCGGTCGGCTTTGACTGGCCGCATGTGAATTAAGCAATCATAGTTGGAGAGGCTTACGCGCCATTCGTCACTCAGTGTCAGCCGTGCCTTTGCCGTGAGCAGCATAGCTAGTTCGTTTTATCGCAATCTCGCGTGGTATCGAGATATATACATATATACACGAAAAAAATCGATTCTGAACGATGCTTGTAGTAAACTTTATTGCAAGAATCATTTGTCTTTCTTCTGATTATAGAAAAAGGATAATTTTTGTTGTGAAATACTCGATCGAAGAATTTTAATCGAGTTTGACCCGTTATTTACGAGACGCAGTTTAAAAATGTCTCCCCAATTACAAAATTTATTTTTAAAACATGATCTGCGTAACGTGTAAGCCGATGCAGCATTTCGAAAAGTCGAACTCTATATCATTTCATTTTGACTAATTATTTCATTTTGTGCAATGATAAAATTTGGATAGTTGCATTTTTCAATTCTGAGAGAGAGATTAAAAAATGGACTATTATGAACTGTTGTAAATGGAAGAATTTTATAATTTTGCATATTGTTGATGAAAAAAAAAAAAAAAAAAAAGAAACATTGAGGAACAATTAGTCAAACAAATGTGGCAGAGACAAGGACAGTTGAAAGAGGGAACGCGAGAAAGTAGGGTATGCGCACAGTAGCTGATGTACGGTGTCATCCCAGATGTGCGATGTGACAATGCAAGATCTATAACTGTCATCGCTTTGCTGAAATTGCAGCAATCCACCGGGGGGATAGTAAAAGGATGCACTTGGCTGGTATTTGGGTCAATGATCAAGTCGTTAAACGAGCAAAATATCCGACGGAGATAAAATGTAACACTCAATGTAACAGGTTTAATGAAAGCAAGTGATGATAAAAAACAGGTGAGCGCACGCTCAGCAGAAATCCCATTCAATTTTTCTTTCGATGGAAAGCTGCTATTATCCTGGCTGTTTTTTATACCGCTTCGCGGCAATTACAAAGTTCATTGGAACAGAAGAAACGCGACAGAAGCGCGCGCTTGCGACTAAATGAATTTGGCGCGCGCTTCAGGATAAAGTGGATACGCGCAGAAATATGTTAGACGTGGTTGAGCAGGATCAGAAGAACGTAATGTAGCCAGGATTATTCGGCACTTATAAGAGGGAGAAAATTAAACGCGAGTGTGCCGACCGCAAGACTTAACCGCATTGTGGGAAGTGAAACGAGCCGAATGGCGTGGCTTTTAATGGAGTGAAGGAAATAACATTAAGTTAAGAGCAAAAAGGGAAGGGGGTGAGAATTGTGCAGAAATAGCCCCGAGCGATGGGGGAGGTTACGAATCATAAACCTGCAATTACCCACCTGTGCTCGAGCCAGAGCTCCGGCTGTCTTTCGCCAAAATCTCAGCGCGCTTTGATTCTCTTCCAAACCGTTTATTTTTATTAGTTGAAACACGAAGCAGAGGCTTTTATTGAATCAAGATTGCCATGACGAAAGACGCCGCTGATTTATTTGACGCTCATGAAAATAATGATCTTTATTGATCGCATTAAGTCGTCAGTCATACAGTCACGCTAATTAACGCTGCATTGTCTCTCGTCTGTTGTACATAAATCATAATGATGTAAGCCGATTTAATGCGCCGTTCGTTAAAAAAGAAAGCTGCCAAACAATTTGCTTGTATCTGGCTGGCCTCATCCAATTGTTTTTGCGATGCCATTCAAATCAGAGCGAACGAACGAGGAATGCATCAAAACGCAATCTCATTGTGTCTTTCCTCTAATTAGTCAGCCCCTGAATTCCAGAACCGAGCCCGACATGGCCGGAGGTAACCAAGTGCTCTCTGCTCAGCGCGTACGTATTCGGAAGTGAAGCCTCCAGCTTCGATATTGACGCAGTGAGAGGATGTACTTGATATAGTGGCGCAATTTATCGAATGATAAATTCCTCGCTGATAGAATCGCGGCTAGATTAAACGACGAATTATGTCTCTTTCCGGCGCACTTTTCGACTCCTGCGTTCCTTCTCCTACCAAATTAAATATATCGCATCGAATTGCACCAGTGGCAGTCTGTCGGAGATATAGAAGCCCTCTTCCATCTATCCTCGCCCTTGCCTGACCCCTCCCACCGGCGCTCTACCCTTGCCGCACGATCTCGCATCCTCGTCCAACCCGGCCGGTTGCCACCCCTACTGTATCAGGCAACCACTTAGATCCACTATTCTTTCATTCTCAACCACCTTTGGAGAGCTTCGAATTCCAACTTTTGTCTCTACTTCTTCGATGCTTTTTAAACCCAAACCGTCTCTCTATCTCTCTCACTCAACTGTCCACATCCAATTGGATTCCATCAAATCTATATTTAATGACACGCGGAAGTAATTAAACTCGCCCTAGGTGCAAGATAAAATAGCTGACAAATTTTTAGGTCAGGACGTGATTAGTGGTTTTTATCTAGAGGATTCGAAGTCATAAATTAAACGATCAGAACCCTAGATAAGCTTCCATGATAAATGGAACTTTAAGCGTGATTACTTTGTTTTCAGTTGATCAGTTCAATTATCATAGTAACGTTTTTTGTTTCAAGGTTGATATTTGCCAGGGAGTATCTCTTCGATCTTTCGATTAAAGAGATGAATTTGCGAGATCCAAAGCAGAAACTTTTCAACCGAACGAAAACTTTTGGTAACAATCCGCGTTCATTCGAACGTTCATTGTGCAATTAATTGAAAATCAAGGTCTGCCGAGTGCAATACAACGTGGACTACGAAATGAACCAATCAAAATGTTTAACATGTACGTTATGGCTAAGAACGAAAATGTATTTAGAACGGTGATACAGCAAACGCGTTAGAACGACAGCTGTGAACCCTCAAAAGGTTGTGCTCGGCGAGGTTGGGCGTAAGCACCCTCGATCGTTGTTTCACGATTTAATTGCGAGCGCGCCTTGGGAGCGAGGATGCAAGAGATAAAAAGAGGACGACGGGCACATGGTTGCGGCGCTTTTTAAATGCATGCGATGTGTGTGTCGGCCATTGCTAACGTTTTCATTTCATCGGTGTACGCATTTCTACGAGTCTCACGAGACCCCGTGCAATGATCTCGGCGTGTTCATTACAAGAGCGAAAAGCCGCAAACGAGAATTAAAGGGCGATGCAATGTTTATTATATTTGTGCATGAATCACACGGAGTCATCCAAAAATACATGCTTGACCTGTCGGCTATCGCGAGCAGATGTGGCCAATCGCCGACGCGCGTTTATGCCACGGCTGTTGACGCCGCGACCGCACTATTTTCAAAGAAAATTTGATTGTCGATATTTCTTGATGAATTATTGGCTCGTCCGTTGTAATATATCACGGCGCGGAAAAGTCCGAATGATTTATCGACCTTTTTTTTTTCTCTCATGCGAGAAAAGCTTTCTCGGAGGAGTAAAATTGGATTCGCGAAGAAATGGGATGCATAGGCGATGAGCCTGGTGAATAAAAGTAGGTTTAGGGCTATGGATCATTGCCTATCCAGAAGGGACAATTAGGCCAAGACATAAGGACAAATTCCTTTATCTCTGAGGGAGATGGAACGAACTTTTCTTCGGTTGGCTATATACGTGGGAGTAGCCCGAGAAAGGGAACTGGGAAAAGAAGAGAGCCCGTGGAGGCAAGGAGAGATAGATTACTCCGCCATTCTTGCAATTTCCCTGTCGTATCGAGGCTCGTAAATTCTCGGTGAAATATGCGAAGGGGCGCCTGGTGCGGGCAGCACGCTGCTGCTCTCCACTTACCCGCACATTCTACCTCGTCCACCCTACTACCCTCTTGCGGAGGGTTGCGCGCAAGGGGTATGTCTACCAGGGCACAGTACCAGAACTCCTGTATCGCCTCGGGGTGCCAAGAAGGCAAATTTACCTCCACTATCTATATATTCCTTGAAAAAGACTTCTTACAAAAAGATACCTTTTTCCTCGGCTCTCTGTAATTATTCTAATTTCGTAAATTCACTTTGCATTCAGTCCAAGAAATTATACCACCCGGGACAGCAGTCAACCTCAAGTTTTATGCAAGTTCAACGTCTAACGAGAGCGGCAATTCAATGAGTCGCTAATTTAATCATAAGCTTCACAATTTGTTATAGTGGTGCAGTTTTTTTTAAATTCCAACCCTCGGTACACTGGACCTTGAAATTTACTGAATTACACCGTGTGGAACTGACAGATCCAGCACCTCTTCTGGAGCTTACAAAACAAAAAAAAACAGCACAAATGAAATCGATAGTTTGTAGCCTCAAGAGTACAATTATTCCTCCTGGACCAAATTCATCAAGGTTTTTGGTTCTAAAGTTATTCATAATAACACAAAAATATTTTCAAAGCACTGTTTTGAATGTGTTTTCTTCATTTATATAAATTATAAAAAATCATCAGTGAAAATATGTTAATATTTTTCAGATCATAAAAGAATTCGTGTAAATAGTGGGTTTTGAAAAAATAAATATACTCGTGTGGAGCTGATCTAGTACTCATTTAATTACGAGAATGATGAGTATTGTAGTGTAATACGATTAGATAACATTGCAAAATGAAGCAAGACACGCTCAGCTCAGAGTGACGTACTGCCGGTACAAGACCGTAGATCAAAGTCTCCGGGGTGCGCGCACTCCCTACCTTCGACTATAGCTCTGCAAAAGTAGCGGAGTGGCGTTGTACGCGAGTACTACATGAGCGTCTACTCTCTCGACGTAACGCATGCCTTCCATCATGAAAATTGCCCTATTCATGAAAATGGTAGAAAAAAGCGCAATTCCTTGAGTTCTTGAAAGTTTGAAACAAAAAGTGCATAGGGTACTTCAGTGTATACGATTCAGATGAGCTGCAGTCGTCGAAAGAAGTCAAGATATAATGCGCACACTCAAAACTATATTTACAAAGTCCACTTGCCACGTCATCGTGATATGAATTCGCTTGTTTTGCTTAATTTCAGCCTTGTTAAACAGTTATTCAATTGTGCAAAGTTTTTCATGCAGTTTTCTCTAACTGGTTCGGCGAATTAAAATTGATTAAATATTAAATGATGTTTGGATTAGTAAGATCTGGTACATAGAAAAGCTTTGTTCAACGGATTCGTAACTGCTGTTTCGTATATATAATACATAGAACACAACCCCGTGTTTCGTCTACCTATATCTACATACCGCGCCGTACAGCCGCGGCCGGTCGGTTTAATTTAACGCAGCAGCTGTAATCCCATCTATTACGGGAGCGGTAATATACGATCGCTCGAGATTCATACTCCGTTTTTTCACTAATTAACAGACGGGACAAATCGCTCTGCCGGTCCCTCGTCCCTTGCCAACCCTTTCGTTTCCTCACGCTCCACGGGTAACCACCCCCGTCGCGCGTCACGTTGCACGCGTTAGCCTCGCGGTTATATCTGATCTCATATTTTCTTCGCGAATCTTTTTCCTCATTTTTCTGCCTGTATCCTTCTGACCATGCATGATGTTATCACGCATAAATGCAGTACAATTCATGAAGGATTAATATTTTTAACAAGGGTATGTAATATTTTCAAAAATGTGTTGATATTTTGTAAAATCTTAACATTAAAACATTTCCGATTCTGGTTTATGGTATGATCAAGTTTTTTTTACCAAGATGATTTTAGGTCAATTTCAAATTATGTAGAAATTTAAAAAATTAATGGTAACATTTTTTATTGGTAGTTAATTTTGTTATGACCAAGACTGTTACTGATTTGCGCGAGTTCTAGCGTTAAGGAATATAATTAAAATACATCATTTAGTGTTATTAAATTGAAGGTAATTTATTGAAGATAATTATCTGAGATTTCTAACAAAATTTATGAATTTTTTATCAGTTCATAAGAATTGCAAAATAAATTAATTCAAGTCACAAATTAAAGAGCCGATGGAATTTTTTACCATAACTGTTGAACGTTACGATCATATAAAGACACCTATATTACCTATATAGTTTCATTTATGTCTGACCGAGTGCCGGATTATCAATTAAGAACCTGTTAGCGCTCCGTTAAAAACGACATCAAACTTATGCTAATATAATTAAGTAGCGTTTAAGTGTACCTTTTGCACGTACTAATGAATACTTATAACGGAATGCTACGACTCTCCTTCGGCTTCCTTTTTACCAATATATGTTTACCGTTTAACTTTTTTCTCAATTTTTTAATAGTATCACACGTTACTATGCAACGAACAAAAAGCACTTACAATTTTGATGATTAATTTTTTGTCTGCCATATGTAAATTTGGAGGAAAAAAGTGAAGGAACAAATTTCACGGCAACTTACCTGAAACAGAAAAAAATTGCATATTTCACTTACAGATACATACTTTTTATAACTGTTTGTATTTTAAAAAGAAATAAAAACAAAACATTCATATATACATAAAGAGAGAGTGAAATTAAATAAAATATAATTTATTGACAAGTTCATTAGTACCACTAAGATAGAAATCAATCAAATCAAACAGTCATGTTGAACATGCCTTTGCAGGGAACATTAAATCGCGATACATATTAACTTGGCATATATTTTATTGAAATTGCGAATCAGTGAAGAAAACGACGTACTGCATGCTGTTAATAATCACACTTGAAACCTCGCTTGAAACATATTTCCGTGCCATAATTCAAAGGCCGACAAGTGTCGAGTGAAGCACTTCTCGTCGTGTGGCTGAGATATAAAAACAATTTTGATGAAATAGTCAGAGGACATTAATCAATTCATTAACGGCTTGAAATGCCGTGACACGTTCATCGACGTGCACGAGTGCCAAAGAATCGGACAAAAGAATAAGATGAAGAGAGTTGTAATAAACGCTACGTGTCTTTGGTATGCTGGAATTATCGATGAGACAGCAGGTAACTGTCAATTACTGCACGGGTATCGATTTAAATTTTTATTTTTTTAGGACTCGTTATAATATATTTTGTGTTTGGAAACATTTCATACAATTTCGAATAAAGTTACATATTAATGAATTGCTAATTATTTTAAAAATTGTTACGAAATTGTCAATGAAAAAAAAATCCAATTTCTCTAAAAATATCACGCAAGGATTCTAATTAAACAAAATTTGTGCTTCGAAATGTCTCAGATTTAATTGGGTGGACACCACCGTGGCGTGAGCTTAATTAACTAATTAATTTCACACGACAAACAAGAGCACCCTTCGTACACTGTTGGCATAGAATTATTTCAGGTTACAAGTAATGAATTTTGTTTCTTCATCAGATATTTTTATGTGAATTTTACTTTGACAGAATTTGATACACAGATAAAAATTTAATCAATTTTTTTTGTCTAAAAGTTCATTTCAATTTTGGCTCTTTGTTTTTTTTTTTTAGGAAAAGGGAACAATTTCGAGGAGGAGTCCATAAATCTACGATGTGATTCATTATTTATCATCGTCTGAGGAAATAACATTTTTCTCCGAGGGGATGGTATCTTCATTTCCATCGAACAAAAAGATGTAAATGTGTTGCGACAATTTTGAAGATGCCTGCTGGAAGTTGCCATAAAACACGCGCGTCAAACCCGGAAGACGAATACGTCGCTGACGCGGCAGAATAGCGCAGGAGAAAGGACGATATATTCTCGCCAGGCGACGGAGAAAAGAGATCGAGAGCGCGGCACTAAAAAGAGCGTCTCGATAGCCCATGATTTAGGAAAACAAATCAAATTGTTGGCTCGCTCAAGTTTTTAATGGCTAGGCTCCAAATATTTGGTTCGCTCGACACACAGCCTCGACGGATATATCGAGAAATTGCAAATACCCGTCGACCCAAACACGACCAAGTTTCGAGTACGGTGGCTCGACCTCCCGAGTCCGCAAAGGACTTCGACTGAAGACCCTGCCAAGAGCGCGCCATCCAAACATTCTTCATCATACGCGTTATTATACAAACGTCGCGCGTTGTATCATCCCCGGGCGACAACCACTCGTTCGGCGCGTCTTTTCAGCGTATTTGCGCGCCCTCGTTGGTCGCCGTAATGACACATTCAGCAGACGCGCCGGGCATAAGCGCGTAAATCTTTTTTATCTGCTTCTTCGAATGAAAATACAACTCCCAATATTTCAGCCGTCTTTTCGGGGACGCTATTTTATTTCGCGCAATTTATGCCCGAGAGGGATCGATCCCGAGACGTGACACAATATAAACGACGCTGCGTTTGCGCGCGCGGACTTTAATTTTTCGTTCGCACATTACTATTAGGTTAATGCGCTTCATAAATATTTCGCGCCGCTGTATATATTCCGCGCGGTGGCAACGATCAGCAGTAGTCAAACGGCTCAATTATCAAAACATGTATGCAAAGTTATGGAAATGTATTTGCGCGGTGCAGCTCGTCTCCGCGTCTCGACGTTGCTAGACCGCAACGCCGATCCCGCCAACACGAATAAACCAACTCCGCTTATATCGAGCCGCGCGCTCTCACTTCGGCGCTGGCTAAAACGTATTTCACGTTTTCGCGTTTTAATATAACAGCCAGACCTTTTTTTTTTCTTCTCCCTATACCCCCGTCATCATTTTTTGCGAATCACATCAACTATTCAGCAATTATAACGAGATTCACGGTGCACCGGGAAATTAGCATTTCCATTCGTAACGTTTTCATGAAAATCGCGTGTTTACCATATTCATTGACGGTGTTTATTGTAAACTCCCGCGACAGCATTAATGTACACTAAATTCGTTTACTCGGCTTCTCTCCTCTCCGGCGAATACATTTTCATCCGAAGACTTTTATTCGTGTGCGTTAACTTGTTGATTTTTCTGAGTCATCGATTTTCGCAAGTTACATTTGAATGTTCAAAGTGCTTCCAAATCGAAGTTAGATGAAAATTGAAAGTTACGGCGGTTGTTATTTTTTTTTCTTTCTCTTTTTATTATTCTTTTTTTTTCTGTAAAATAAAAAGTTTCGTGCCGTTTGTTATGCGTCGAATGTGTTTCTGATTGTGTGCCTTGCGTTGTCACTGGAGAGGGGTTGGCCCGCTCCGCCTAATGCACGTTTATTTCCCAAAGTGCGGTCACTAAGAAGAAGAATGCAACCAAGATGCTCTGGCAAAAAATTGTCTGAATATACGAGTGAGACTGTATTACTTTACACGAAAATAACTGCACATCGACTTTCGAATTCAAATTATTAAAAAGAGATTACATTAAAAGTTAAATTTATTGTTTACAATGTTGCGGTCCGGATAAATTAAATTCGATTTCAATGGCGGCATTCAAAATAGAGTCTCGGTGGTGGTCGGGTTGTTAACGACCCTTGCTGCAGAGCAGCGACATTGATTTTTTTAGATCCTTGTGTCATTTACAAGCTATTTGTGGTCTGACCATCGACAATATTCCGCCATCACTCATACACGAAAAAGAACCCAACCTATTATTATGCAAAAATTCTTATGGGTTTTTCCATTATTTATGACTTTTTTGCCTCTGCATTCTCCGCGCGCCTCGATGGTGCACTTTGCATTCGACTCGCAAAAATGGTAATTCGAATTATAACATCATTGAAACGCAATAACTATAATTGTAAAACTATATCTCCCATCACGACATCGTCCACTTACGTAAGAGATTCATGCAACATAATGCTCCATTACTTTCTCCTGCGCGGAACAAAAACCCGACAAAAACCGACGAACACCATTCCGCTCGGACCGCAAGACTCATTTATATCGGGCGAAAAGGGAAGGCGCGTCGATTTGTCAATAAATTCGGTAATCTCGCTCATGCATCTCAATAATGGAGCGTCGAATCTGAGCCTCTGATAAATTCTGCAATAACGAAAACCAAACTGTGGGGTTTTCTTGTCAACTGCGCCACATCGGAAGAGGGGAAAAAAGAACGTCAGAAAATTGTGAGACGCGATATTCACCAAGTGTTATGCAAAAGCGAGAGGCTTTGACGGAGCGGTGCTTGTGCCATTTGCAAAGAGTTGCAAAGAGGTAAAAGAAGGAGGAACAAAAAGCATCTCGGTCTCATCCCCGACAAGTTCACTGAGGTTCCGTCGACGTTGCATTCGTCGCGTCGCATTGGTCATCTCATTCTGGAGATACCACGTCGGCGGAGATGTGTGTCGACCGTGAGGCTGGACTGCTGTTGTAAGAAAGCAAGACGGCAAGTCGCTACACGGCGCGGAAGGCCATCGATCAATGTTGCCCGTCCGACGGTAAAACAATACGATGTTGCGCCCATAATTGACGGGAATTCATCATTCGCGCTCGCAGCAATCGTGTCTCTTCTCTCTCGCTCCTCCGCTGAACGTGGCATCCGACCGATGGACTTTCGGCGAAAAAGAAATGCTATCATCACGGACCTAATATCGGAAGAGAACAAAACTATGCTAATCAAATGCTTATACGCAGTGCAATTCAACAGTTTTTATCATTTAATTTTATGCAACTAGGAAAGAAAAACGACTTGGCGAATCAACTGAATTCTAATGTCTGCAAAAAGGTAATTTATTGAACAATTAGTTATTGGTCGCGAGTGCTCACGTATTACATTAATCGGAATCATAATGCGACCTATTAAGCATTCGCATTAATAATTTATCGCTTGTATACAGGTGGAGAAAATAGTTGCGGTTGAACTTACGAATGACCTTTGGGGTTTTTGTTTTTCTTGATATATGATTTTGTGGAATCGATGATCATAGTGGTAATAATTATACTGTGTTAAAGAGGGACGGAAATAGTATATTGTTGTACGAGTGCGGAAAGTTAACCTTTTCAGTACGAGTCCAACATGCTATTTTTTATAATAAGTGATAGGATGTGACGTGTTTGCGCATCGATTTTCAGTGTGAAAGTTACTTTTTTTCGGTACATAGTGCAGAAAGTGTTTTCCGTAGTGGTGGGGGGTGCGGAAAGTACCCCTTCTGCACGGCCGAAGGCCGTGCAGAAAGTACTTTCTGCACTCCTCACCAGTGCGGAAAATACTT